>VXBI01011166.1:468890-535396 GCA_013397375.1 Toxostoma redivivum
GACCCTGGTGAGTGCGGCCGGGGCGGCCCTGGGGGCAGCTGGGGAGGTCAGGAGGGGAAGCGGGGAGGCCGGACTGCGGGCGGGCTGCGGGTGTTCGGGCCTCCCTCTGTCCCTGAGCAGGGCCAGGCAGTCGGTCAGGTGCCGGGCAAAGGCGGAGCGGGGTCTGGAGGCCTGGGCGGGCGGCGGTTCGTCCGAAGGGCTTGGACAGGCAAAGGAGCCGAGGACAGGGGCGAGGAAGGCGACAAAACAAGAAGACAGGAGAGGGGACAGGGTCAGGCGTAGGGCCGGGGAGCCGCCGTGCCCTCCCTGCCCCGCCTGCCCCAGCCTTTGCCGTAGAACCGGACGGGCTGTGCCCTGTTTGCCTTCACCTCCGGGCACTCCAGAGCTCTCCTCGCCCGCAGGCAGGGAGGGCACCAGCCTGGTAAAGCCTGGTCGCTGAACAGCCTCAGTGTGTGCCAGGGGTGTCCGTGCAGCTCCTCGGGGCTGTTCAGTGCGGGTACTCGGGGTTGGTGCGGCTGTGCAGCCCTCAGGCATCACCTCCCTTAAAACACAGCTTTTTACTTCTCTCAGTTACTGGTGCCGGAACAGAGCACAGAGGGAGGGTTCTGGGGGTGGCTCACATGCACCTGCTCAGCTCTGCAGGCCATGACCTGCTCATATTAGGCAGTGACAGCCTGGCCCTGCTGCAAAACTTTTTATTCGTTGTATCGATGAATTCTGAGCAGCTCTGTTCATCCCTATTCCATCTGAAGTACACACGAGCATGTTTGTTTTTCTTCCTAAAAGTTTGTACCCATTCAGTTCCCAGGTCTGGCAGATGTGTCGATATCCCAGGATATTCCAGTGGAAGGGGAGATCACTGTCCCTGTGGGATCTCACTCTCCTGATGAGGATTACTCCACTCTGGATGAGCCAGTCAAGGACACAATTGTGAGTCTGAGCCCGTGGCTAGGATAAAACTGAGGTTTTGTCGTGTCTTTGGCAGGTGTTGTGCAAAACCTGTGTTTTTGCACAGCTCTGCTCAGCCTGCACTTCAGCAGGGATTGTTTGAGAACTCATAATCTGAAACAAATTCCGGTGGGTCAAAAAGTGTTTCAATTGTGGCCCAGAGTTTCTCTGCAATCCTGAAATCAGTGTGAGGGCTGAGGCCTCAGTGGGAACTTGTGAGAAGCTCTGTTGACTGAAGGCATTTTTAATTTCTTTTCTTTTCCTGGAGGAGCAAACAAATTGTTGGTTATATTCTGGTGTTATTAAAAGATAGAATATTGTGGTTGTTAAAGAAAAGGATGTGATGCTGTGGTTGTAAAGGAATGTAGGAAAATGTTAAGGAAATGTAGTCATTGTTTGTTGAAGAGGATGCTACAGAATTTCTTGGGTGGGATCCTCTCCTGATCTGCCATCCATGTTCCTTTACTTCTGTATCTTTGCTTTAGCTGAGAGCTGTAATTTTTGTGAGGGGATAGATTAAAGTGTTTTGTGTTTGTTTCAGATGAGGGACCTGAAGGCTGTTGGGAAGAAGTTTGTCCATGTCATGTATCCCAAGAAGAGTAGCGCGCTCCTCAGGGACTGTAAGTGCTGGGGCCTTCCTGGCCTTCAGAGGAGAGGCAGAATCCAGCAGGACAGGGATTCAGGAGTGCTGAACATCCTGAGCAGCAGAGCTGACAGCTGGGGTGTCACCAGGGCTCTGTGACAGGGTGGTGTGGGCCAGGATGGGTGGAACTGGGAGCTTGAGCAACTGGTGGGTCTTGAATGAGTTTTATTATAGATCATGGTGTAAGATGCTGAATAAGAAAATTGTAAAGCAGTGAGATGTGGAAAATGGCACCTTGGGAGTAGGACAAGAGGCTCTGTCACTCCCAGGAAAGCAGAACTGAGATGGTTTTGTGACTTTGGTGATGTGTTTTCCCTGCAGGGGATCTATGGGGCCCATTGGTGCTGTGTGTCTCCCTGGCTCTGTGAGTATTCTGGGGGAATTTGGGGTTTTGTAGCCCAGTGCATGAGGCAAATGAGAGGTTAAAAATTACTAATTAATGTGTAAAGATCCATTTCATCTGATCCCTCTCTGTCTTGTGCAAGCACTGCTTGGCTGAGTTATCTGATAAAATGTTTGTGATACTTCAAGTCCACTAGGTCCTCCTGTCCCTGAATTTTGGATTTAAGGATGAACTCTTCCTGGTCCCCTGGCCTAGGAATGGTTCTGCTGAAGGTGTCTCAAGTTGTTGTGGTGCCTGCATCCTGTACTTATACCAAGGTTTCTCTGAGGCTGGTTTGTTCAATGACACACTACTCTGCTGCTTTGAGAGATACCAAAAGTTTGGTACTTTAATTTCCATCTCTGCCTGTTTCCATGGCTTGATTCCCTTCTGAATGCTTTCACAGCCCTCAAAACAGGGAAACAAATGGACTGAAATCACCACAGTTGAGCCACAACCATTTTCCTTTCCTGTACAAAACTGAGGATATAATGAAGATATAAAATGGATGAAAAACGATGGGCCTGCAGCATAACTGGGGATCAGTGTTGGGGCTCCTGCTCTGGCACCTACTCCAGTCTGGGAAAACCATCAGTGCTGATGCCTCCATCTGTCTGTTCCCCACTGCAGCTGTTTCTCCCTGTTCCCCACTCCAGGATGCTGCAGGGTGGCTCTGCAGACAGCAAGGATGATGGAGGGCCCCAGTTTGCCGAGGTCTTTGTCATCATCTGGTTTGGGGCCGTTGTCATCACACTCAACTCGAAGCTTCTGGGAGGGACCATGTGAGTGCGGGTTTGTTCTGGGGCAGTTCACGCCCTCCTCTGCACAGAGTTCTGGCCTGACTGCTGTTTCCCTGTTGCTGTCTCCCTGTGCAGCTCCTTCTTCCAGAGCCTGTGTGTGCTGGGGTACTGTGTGATGCCGCTGACCGTGGCCATGCTGGTGTGCAGGCTGGTGCTGCTGGCGGGCGCAGGCACCATCAGCTTCATCATCCGCCTCATCGTGGTGGGGGCCATGTTCGGCTGGTCCACCTTGGGTGAGTCCCTCACCTGTGCCCTGTGCTTGGAGAGCTTGATCCCTGTTCATTCCCTCAGGCAAAACCAGTGCTCTAGTCCAAGGTGTCCCTGGGCTGCTGAAGGGCTGTAGAAATAGTCCTTCCAGTCCTTGAGCTGGCAGAGGTTCAGCCTCTGCCTCTGCTCCTGGTGATTTCCATGGTCATGTGCAAATTGCCTTGGGTAGCACGATGATGATTTAGTATTAAACTCTGTAAGACTGTTTGGTGGTTTATTCTGTGATTATGTTATAAATACTATTAGAATATGCTGATTTTATAGAGATGCATTTGCACTATTTCTCCTGTTCTGTATCTGTAAGTCTGGCTCTCATTGTAGAGTATTAATCAGCATTTATGGCCAGGCTGGGCAGGGCTTGGAGCAACCTGGGCTATAGTGGAAGGTGTCCCTGTGGCAGGGGGTGGAGCTGGATATCCCTTCCAAGCCAAACCATGCTGTGATTCCATGATTCTGTAACTTGTCATTCTGTATGATAAGTTGCACTTGGTGATCACAGCCTGTTGGTTTGAGCAGTGCTTTCTTTTTCAACACAACTGCAGTGCAGATCCTCACTGCAGTTTGCTCCATGCAGTGAGGCTGTGAGGGTTTCTCTGCTCCTGCTCCATCTGTTTTGTGTCTCTGCAGCATCCACAGCATTCCTGGCGGACAGCCAGCCCCCCAACCGCAAGGCTCTCGTCGTGTACCCCATCTTCCTCTTCTACTTCGTCATCAGCTGGATGATCCTGACCTTCACTCCCCAGTGAGCACCATCCCGAGGGACTGGTACACAGACTGGACTTTCTCATGGACACTGCAGTGAATCCTTGGCTTTATCTCTTTCTAATTTATATATAGGGGTACTGTAAAAAGGCAGGTTGTGGGATAAAGCCAGAGAGCTGCAAAAAGTGCTCATTTGTGTGTCCCTCTTTGTGAAAATACCGAGGTCCAGCTGCTGAGGGGTTTATTTAGCCCTGTTCTGTACTGGTGTTAAATAAACAGTGCCCACTGGGACAAGGATTGTTCCATCTGAGGAGAAAGCAGGAGATCCTGGATTTTCAAGCTGTTGGGAAATGAAGTTCACACGACTTGGCAGATTTCTGCCTGTGCTTGGATTCTCACTGAAGATATAAATGCCTTATCAAACCACAGAACTTCACTGCAGTGATTTGTGGAGAGGAAAGAGACAAGTCTGACTCCTTTTCATTCCCTTGTAGAGTGGTGGGATGTGCACCCAGGACATTTAGGGACTGGGGCTTTCCCAGGAAAGGAGAGTTCAGTAAAACACAGCTGGGTCCCTTTGCAGGGAATTGGAGCTGGTGGCAGGGTGCTGCTTTTGCCCATATCCATGCGCTGTGTGTCTCCATCCTTTCATGTGGCAGGAAAGGGTTCCAGCTTAGTGCCTTCAGCACTGCATCCATGAGGGGACTGTGGGCTCACTGCAAGTTCCAGACCTGTGACCACAGGGAACAAAGCTCAGAGTCCTGCAGAAATGCTGAGGCTGTTTTGTAGCAGGGACTGGGCTCTCACTCTGCTTTTGGGAAGGGAAAATTCCTTGGAAAGTACCATGAATGTGTATGTATGATAAAAACAAAGGGTTCTGTGCAGGAAATTGAGCACAGGAATTTCCTGTGCAGGAAATTTGCTGCACAGGCTGTTTGGGTCTGAAAAACCATAGGCTTGGGCCCCAAAGTGTTAAAACAGCTTGAAGGAAGGGAAGCAAATGGTACTAGAGGTGTTGGTTGCTCTGGAGCAGAATGTGAATTCTGCTCTCACCTGCCTCTGTGTCCCTGTTCCTTTGGTTATTCATGGGGACAGCAAAGAAATGTGTGCAAGTGTGTATTTTGTTCTCTTGTACTTCCCATGAGATGTCAGACACTGTTCTGTGGTTGTTTTGTGGGGTTTTAATTTTGCTTAATACTTTAATAAAAGGGAGGGGCTCCTCCAGTCACTGCAGGTTCATCATGTACCCCTCCTGGGTACAGGAGTGCAAGAGTCAGGTGTATTCTGGCACAGACATTGGGAGCTGGGACTTGTTTTTGGAAACTACAGAAATTATTCCTGTTGTCTGTTGTTCTCAGTCAGCAATCCATGAAATATCTGAGGTGAAAAAGCTGCTGTAAAATGTCTTTTTTCCTACGTTTGTGCAGACTGGAACTGAGGTCTGGGTTCTGCTGAGGTGTGAATGTGCCTAATTTCTAATTACATGTGCAAGAGCAGTCTGTGCTGTAAACACTGGCAGTGGGTGGGAATTGGGATGGAAATTGCTGAATTTCAGATTAAAAGTGCATTTTTGCATTTGTGGATAATGAGCTGCTGTGTGTGGCAGGGCCTGGCTGTGGCACCAGGGGGCTGGAGGGGAGCTGTGGTGGTTTGTAGGCATGGGAACCATGGAAAGAGGAATTTTTAAGCTTCCATTAAATTATTGCTGGTATGGAATATGGTTTTTTCTTTTAAGTGTGCAGTTTTTCGTTCATTTAAATGTTAGTTCAGCTTTTTGAAGCTGAAAAGAAGTGTTCAAAGGAAGTGGACAGTAAAGCTGTTGATGGATGTCCTACAAGAATTTAACCACACTTTCAAAGAAATCTTGGATTCTCTCTGGGTCTTGTGACTTGAACTGCTGTTCTGTCTGAAGGATAATTGGAGGAACATTTAATTGATCCAGTAATATTTTGAAATTTTTTACATGACTTCAGAAAGCCAAAAAGCCCAAGCTGGGGTTTGTTCCTCAGCCACCCCTGGAGGTGCTGCAGAGCCCCTGCCAGGTGTGCAGCACATCCCTCCCAAGGGCCCTGCAGGGGACTGATCCATGTCACCCCAACAGAGAGGTTTAATTTGTGCTGGAAATGTCTATGGTAAGAGCTGTTGTGCTTTCCAAGGGGAAAGGCTTTTCCTTCTTGTTTAAAGCTGCTGGGGATGGGTGACAAGGACAAGCAGCTGTGTTGCCTATAATGGAGTGTTTGAACTGCTCTGCAGAGAAATGGCTGATTTTCCAATGCACAAACCAGGCTTTCTTTCCTACTAGGATTTTTTAAAATATTGTTTATCAGCAGAAGTCATTGTATATGTTTAATTTTGATCTATTTAATACCAATAAAAAGGAAAATAATTTATTTGTTTTAACTTGAGAAATTCAAGCAGGCTAAAATTCACTTGTGGATGGAAGCTCTGTGCTCTCTGTACCTGTGGCACATGCAGTACCAGGAGCTCCCCTGGCCTGGCTGGGACAGGAGGGGCAAGCTCCCCAGTCCCTACCCTCGTGTCCCCTGGTGTCCCATGGAGAGCAGGACCCACAGGCCACACGTGCCAGCGCCCCTGAAGCTTAGCTGGGCTCAGCCCTGCCCCGGCTGGTGCTCACAGACTGCTCAGGGGAGGAACAGTGGTGCTGGTGTACCCCAAAATCGGGGTTCCAGTGGCTTCAGGGCCGGGAGGTCTCATGAGCCTCCCAAGGGACCTGTGTGTGCCTCAGCTGTGCTGGTCAGGGGTCACCGTGGGCTGAACGAGGTGGGGGCGATGGGGGAGCAGAAACCCAGTGGGACGGGGCTGATGGGTGAACGGGTGTTAAGCTCCATCCCTGACTGGCTAATGAACCAATGGCAATTAAACCCGTCCCTGCGGCACAGCAGGATTTGGGGCCGTGGCCAGGAGTTTGTCCATGCTCTGGCGCAGTGCTGCGGGCTGGCAACGAGGACATATCCATGAGCCTGGCTAGGGAGCTTTGTCCCGGAGCTGGTGACAGCAGGGACACACTGCCCCCGTGCCGGGCATGGGTTCGGGAAAGCCACCATGGCCCGGTGGTCGCCAGAGGGCGGCAGGACCCCGCCATCCCTGGCAGCCTTTGCAGCTCAGTTGTCACCTCCCCGTGGTGGCCCCGGGATGCTCGGTCCCGCAGCCAGGACTGGGTGAGCTGTGAGCTGCCAGCCTCAGCCACCAGCACCAGCTCGGGCTGTGCTGCCTTACCTGGCCCTGCAGCGGGGTATCTGCCTGCTCAGTGATGGGCAAGACGACACTTTCATTCAACAAGAGGCATTAAAAAGAAAGAAATAAATAAAGACAATTTACCATTAATTTACCAGTCCTGGAAATGTAATTGTTCCACTCGAAAGAGGGGTTCCCAAGTGCACCTCTGGGCTTTGTACTTACACTTTGTTTGGATAAAGCTTGAATTTAGCTTTTTTGTCCCCCAAGCAAATATTTTTAAGGCAAATATTCTGCATGCTGAATTGTACCCTAGGGCAAATGGATGGGGCAGGTGACAGTGGAAGGAAGGACTTTCCCAGTAAAATCAGGAAGTAACCCATACAGTGCAGCTGTTGACAGCTGGGACTGTGAACTTGATTCCTGACCTTTGGCTTTCCTGGCAGAGAAAGCAGGTGACATGGCTGCAGGAGCTGGAAGTCAGGCTGGAGGCTGCTGAATCTCCATGCTGCAGGTACTCAATGCAAGGGCAGTGATGGGTGGGACAGGACAGGCTGTGTCCAGCACGGAGGGTTCCTCAGTTCCATGTCGGGAGAAGTGTCACCAAGGGCAGGTGTGACAGCCCAGCACCGGGGACAGCTGCTGGGACAGACACAAGGGTCACTGCATTGCTCTGCTGTCACCTTGTCAGGGGGCAATGCCTGTGCTGGGGGGCTTAGGGTCTCTGGGAGACAAGAGTGAAAGTTTGCTCTATTTAATCTGAATCCTAGTTGAAATAAAAACCAATAATAAGCGCACTTCCTGATGCGGGAAGGACGAGTTTGGTGTTTTGGCCCGGTTACACTCCCTGAACCTTGTACTCTCTGCCCACATTTCAGGGAAGGAAATAGGGCAAGTTTTCTGGAGTGCCATGGTTTCCCCATGCCTGGTACCTCGTCATATCTGTGCTCTGAGCCCTCTGTGTCTGAGCAGCTGCTGTTTGTGCTGCTGATGGAAGCAAGAGAGCATCGCCAGGGCCTTGGGGACAGTGGGGCACGTGGGCAGGCAGGGTCCTGCCACCTGGGAGCTCTGTTCTTCCCCTCCTGTGGGAGGAGATGGAGCATTTCCCTGCCTCAGCCAAACTTCCCCTGCTTGTGTAGAAGTCTTGGCTCCAGCTCCTCTCAGGAGCCTCAAACACCCCTCAGACAGCACCTGAAATCCATCCCAACCAGCCCCCTCCAAACACCCACTCTCCCCCCAGCACTGCATTGCCAGCACTGAAAAGGGCACAATGTGAAGCACACCTTCCTCTGAAAGTGTAGAGGGAGTTTGGTATTTTAAGAGAGAAATTAATACAAACCCAGCTAGCTGAGTTGTAACTGTGGGTCTGCATGCTCTGGTGAGGAGAGCATGGAGGTTCCTAGAGTAAGGACCATAACACCCCTTTCTAATCAAATGGAATGGAAAGGAAAATGAGGGAAAGCAGAGTAAATGTAGTCCCCTGTGTGGTTCTTGCTGATGAGTTATGGCTTTGCTTTGCCAGTGGCGGCGAGGGTTCCATCCATGGACGATGGAGACAAGGAGCACTGAGCACCAAGCAAAGCCACCAGAACCTCCAGGCCAGCAGGATGAGCCTCTGACCCCATGCTCTTTGTCATCAGCTGAAGATGAGGAAGGTGTCTATGGCTTCCTCTGTCCGAGGAGCAGCGAGTGCAGTCCTGAGGATGAGCCTGGTTATGAGCTGATCCATGACAAATCCTTGCCATCCCTCTGGGGATCTTTTTCCAGAAGAACCAGGAGGCACCAATCAAGATTTATCAGCCTCCCACAGGAACCTGCAGGGCACAGCAGGGATGCTACAGGCCACAATCAATTTTTCAGCAGCAATGAAGTGTTGGTCTTTGATGAAGATTCCCAGACAAAGCTTGAGCACATGCTCAGGCACAACGAAACAGATCTGGTGGGGCTGCTTGGGGCAGACCTGGGGAGAGCCCACAATGCCCTAGACTGTGAGGAAGATGAGGTCAATGCCCTCTCTATGTCTCCTGGGGAAGTGAAGACATGTCCTGGACATCTGGTAAGTGTTCCACATGGTGGCTGTGGGTGCCTGTTCCCTGTGCCCCATTCCCTGCTCCCTAGAGGTGCCCAGCTGGTCCTGAGGGTGGAATGCTCTGGCAGACACAGATGCTTTGTCTTCTCTTTTATTTAAACTCTTGCTTCAGGCTGATGATATGCAGTTCAAGTCCAGCATGTTAAGTTCCCTTTGAATCCTTTAACAGATGATCTTACTGCCCTGAGGGGTTTCTGAGCTGGCTTTCTGCTCATCTTGGGTTGTAGGCTGAGCAGAGCAGGGAATGTGTCAGGGGGTGAGGGCAGAATGTGTTCCCCCAAGGCCCTGCAGGGAGGACAAGCCTCCCTGGCCAGGGGAATTGGCACTGGCTCTTGTCCTCTGTCTGGACATTGTGGGCTTTTCTCTCAGCTCCTCCTGTGCCTGGCCAGGGCTCACAGGCTCCTGGCTGGGCTCCCTCACTGCAGTGTCTGTGCTCCTTGTGCAACCTGTCAGGTCCCATTGACATCTCTATACCCCTTTGAGTCCCTGTGCTTGCAAGAAACTCCTGTGAGCATAGTGGCCCTCAAGACATCTGGTCCTGGTTATTTTGGTGGCACAGAGCTCCAGGCTCTGGAGCCCTTGGAGCAGAATAAGTGTGGGGGCCAGTGGAGCCACTGGAGCAACCTCATCCCCATGGCTGCTCTCCTGGTGCTTCCCCATCCCTATCTCTGTTCTTGTGCTTCCCACAGCTGCTGCAAGGCAGGAGCCTGATAAGCTCATTGATATCTACAGGAGAAAGGCAAAGGGTGAATTTCAGAGCTCAGCAAGAGCTGCTGGATTTCACCAGGATTGTGTTTTCTGGTTCTTTTCAAGTCTTTTTCTGGTGTTTTGTGTCACTGTCTCAGGATCATAAACAGAACAAGCGATTATTTATCCTGGGCGCTGATTTAAATCCTTCCTCTCCCCATAAGTCAGCCCTCCCTTACCAAAACCCACGGGGCTGAGCTCTGGGCTGGGGCTGCTGCCTCTTCTTTCTCAGGGCTTTGGAATTCTTCCCAGCAGCAGGAACAGATGCCCAAGACAGCTCAGCACAGGGTGTGGGGGCAGCTCTGCACCCTGACTGCAGACAGGCAGTCCCCAAAAACACTCTTCTACTTCTTGATTCCCTTTGGAGTGGGGAAGCACAGGGCTGGGATCAGGATCCCTCTCCAGGACAAGCCTGGCAGCCCCCACAGTTGTAGGGGGCCAAAAGAATTTGCTGTCACATAATGAGGCTTTGTGTGTGTGGGGGGGATTGGCATAAAGGGTTTTCTGAAGCTGCCTCAGAGCCTTTCCTGGCATCCCCAAAGAAGGCTGGCAGTGGCACGTGGCTCCTGTCCAGCCTGAAAATATCCTGGGGTGCGGTGCCTCAGAGCACAGGATGGGCACGGAATGGGCACTTGGTGTCCCTCAGCATGGAATGTCTCTCCTTCTCCATGCCTGAAGGAAAGGACATCTCTGGGCAGGGGTTTTCACTGACCAGGTGTCAAGGGAAGGTGTGCCCAATGCTGTTTGCTGTAGGTCCTGCTCTGATGCTCCTGACAGGGAGGAGCCCCGTGTCCCTGCCAGCCCCCACTGCTGCTGCCTGCCTGTGCCCTGAGCCCCCCCCCTTAACTCAGTGCTCTGCTTTCGGGGTACCCATAAGACCAACCTGGCTCTGGTGGGGTTTGAGAGAACCCCAGGCTCCTGAGGGCAACTGGGGAGGGTGTCTTACCGTTGATCTCTGCACTGTGGTGGAGCCAGGCAGTGGGTCATGGTGGCAATCCTCCAGAGACCCCAGAGTGCTGGAATGTGATGAACTGGGCGCTGGTGGGCTTGCAAAAACCCCCGGGTGCTGTCACCTCCATGCTCCCACCTGCCCTGGGGCTGCATGCTTGGAGCTATCAGGGGATTTGATTGTAGGCACCCAGGAGCTGTCGAGTCCTGCATGCTGTGTCCCAGACCTGATGCCATGTCTCCAGTTCTGCCCAAGTAGACAGGGTTTACCTCTGGGTTTGGGTGTGGGAAAGTTGGTACATGAATGGCACAACCCTCCATGAGTGAGAGAGCCTGGTGTGAGTGAATTCATGCTAGGCATTCATCTTGCAGACACCTGCCCTTGCAGGGAGCCAGCACTGCACCTCACAAGATTCTTCTGTCCTGGGAGTTAATCCCAACCCTTGGCCAGAATTAGGACTGGGATCCTCCCCAGACAGCAGCTGTCACCAGAACTATGTGCAAAAATACCCAAGCAGCTCAGATGTAATTTATTAAATGGCATTTCATCGTGCCAGCCAGAGGAGGAGGAGGTGTCCCTGTCGCCTGTGGTTGTTTTTTAGCTGCTGAGTGTGCTGTCAGTGCAGGTACCAGGGATGAGTGTGAGTGTGAGTGAGTGTGAGTACACATGTGTGCTGCCAGCCTGCCCCGTGCCACGCTCGGGCATTTTGCCACGGGAGCCTCCCTGCTCCAGCTAATAATAAGAGCTGCTGCAATTCCTTGGGCTGCTCTGGTGCCTTCCTTGGGGGCAGGGGATTAATGTCCCAGGATTAATGTCCCAGCCAGGCTCCAGCAGCTCAGTGCTATTCCCAGGGGTAGGAAAAACTGCCTGGTGAGCATTCTGCCTATGTCCCCTTTTGTAGTTAAAAATGCAGCCTGATTTATGTTTCTTGTTTTCACAAAGGCATCTTGAAGAGAACTAGAGAGCAGCAGCAGCAGGTTTTTGCTGGAGTTCTGTCCTGCATGGGAGTCTCTGTAGACACCCTCAGACAGTAATTCTTGGGTTCTTGAATATAAATAAAGTTAAAATTGAATGGGAATACAGCTCTCAAAAAACCTCAGTTTCCTTCTGTATCACTCGTGTCTATCTGTAATTTGTGTATCTTGTCTATAGTATCTCAAAAATGTCACCATGTCAGTTATGCTCTTTTAAGTGCATTTAAATTAAATTTAAATAGCCCTATGCTGAGCACAGCCCCAGGCCCCTCTTGAGCTTCCCAAGCTTTCTGGCTCTGGGAACTAAGGCAGGAACATCCCCCAGCTGGTGCAGCAGAAATTCCCCAAAACTATCATGGACTGTTTTTTTTTCAGTGAAACTGAGAGGTTTTGCCAGTCTGTGAGGATTAGTCAGCTGCAAAGTTTGTTTGGTTTTGTGTGTGTGCTAAATCAGTCAGTGTTTGTGAATTCTCTCACTGGTGTTTGCAAACTGGAGCATCCTGTGTGGGGAAATGCACAGACTGGTCTGTGCCAGGGACAGGGAGTGCAGGGGGCTTGCCTGCAAGACAAGCCCTTGGCTCGTCTCTGAGAGTCCCCAGTGCACATCTGGGCCAAGCGAAATTGTCACTGGCTTTGGAGGGTGAAGCTTCAGCAGGACACAAGTGCCATCAGGGCTGGGAGAGGGGACATCCCCACTGTGCTGCCTCAGCCCTGGGGAAGGGACATTCTGAGGGGATGCCATGGCACTGGCTGGCTGCTCCATCCCTGTGGGATGGGGGATTGATGCCTTTGGCTGCAGGAGGCTCTCAGGGGCGCTGCCCTGCTCACCCGAGCGCTTCCTTCTGCTGCAAGAGCACGTGGGGATTAAGGAATTGCTTAATTGTCCGTCTAGAGAAAAGCCTTTCCTCAGAGCTGGAGCTCCGGGGCAGGCAGCGTGGCAATCCTGACAGCCCCGTGTGTCCTGCACCCTCGCGGTGGCCGTGCCCAGCATATCCCACCCCTGACTCACTGGAGACCGGAGTACATCTGGATTATTTTAAATTAGGAATTTTTTAATGGGGAAGCAGTGGTGGCACGTGAGCAGGGGGCTCACTGGTGTCGTGGGGCAGCTGGGGACTGTCTTCTGCTGCCCTTTAGGCATCTCTGAGCTGGCTTCTTAAGGTCTGGTCGTGCCTCTTTGGTGGCAGCAGAGACATTTGGCCTCTTGGGCTGGAGCTGGGCACCGACGACTGAGCAGGGGTGGCCCCACAGTGGAGCTGTGCGGTTCCGTGGGGTTCTGTGTGCTGGCCCTTCCCGGGCACAGCCTGGCTGTCCCCGGGCACACGGAGGGGTTCATCCCTGTCCTTGCTCCCGGGGGCTGCATTTCCACGTGTTCTCCCTCCCCCCGTCCCTCTCTCACCGCCCTCGTGGTGTCACAGCCCCAGCACCGCCAGCACCCGCCCCGTGTCCGGCGTCGGGAGAAGAAAAGGGTCCCTGTTCCCGCTATGCTAATGGGGAAACGCCAGCTCGGCGGGAGCTGCGCCCTTGCCAGCCTCGGGAAATGCCTGAGCACGGCGGAAAGTGGAAAATCCCCGCGTGTCCCGGCTGTGGCTGGGCTCCGAGGGGAGCCCCCCGCTCCCAGCCCCGCTCCCAGCCCCGGTGCCAGCGGGGACACGGGCTGGCCGCCACCAGCCTCGGCTGTCACTGATCTGTGCGACAGCCGGGACAGCAATAGCTCATCAGGACACAGAAATAGCTCCGGCCGTGGGGACACGGGATCCTCCAGGCAATGATCTCTTGTGGGAAGAGGCTGTACCTGTCCTCCAAAATACCAGCCCTGTCCTGTGACTTTCGGAGAACGCGCGATGTGTGTGGCACTGCTGGGGCTGGTTGGTGACATCCTGGTGGCCGTCCCAGCTCTTGGCACTGTGGGCAGCAGTGAGAAACTCTAAGTGAATGTGTACAGGGTGATGTTTTCCTTAGAATCAGCTTCTTAAAATTAACTCAAGTTTAAAATGTGTTCTCATGTGGGTCTGAGGAGGATAGTGACACACACACACACATATATTTATTTATAGAATGAATGGATATTGCTTTTGCTTGTCCTGTAAGCTTGTCTACAGAGTGGATAAATTAGGAATTTTGGGAAGAGCCAAATGCAGCAGTGGGGTCTGTGTCCCTGTGCCACTCAGCAGAAATATCCATTTGGTGTGCACAGCTCCTGCCACTTCCCCATGGATCCAGTCCCCAGGAGCTATTCCTGCCGGGGATAGTGTCCTGGCACCCTGAGGAAGGATCCAAGATGTAGCATTACTGGAATGCTTTTGGGATGACCGGGTAGGAAGAAGCTACACAAGTATGCAGAAACCGCTGTGGTTTGTCTCCCAGGCCTGGGAAGGAGACAGCCTGCTTCTATTTGTGCTAGCCTGGCTTTTTTAGCTTTTGGAGGAAGTGGGAGAAGGACCCGGGTGCCATTGGAGCGAGCAGGGGCAATTCTTTGGGTCCTGGCAGGGTTATGGCTGAAGCAGCAGGGCTGCCCCCCTGTCTGCAAGGGCTTGCCTGGTTTGGGGAAGGACAGAGCCACCTCCCCCGGCCTGTCCTGAGGGCCTGTTGTATGGATGGACAGACAGATGGACAGACAGATGTATGGATGGATGGTTGGGTGTCTGTCTGCCCTCTAGTGTGCTACCTGTGCCAGCTAGAGCAAGCAGGTGCCTGTCCTGCTCCAGAACAACCCACAGTGCTGGAGGGTGAGTTCCTGATGGGAAGAGGAGCCCAGTGCCACCAAGTCTGGCAGTGCCTGCCTCTCTGAAGGGACAATCCCTCCTGTGAGAACTGCCTTCAGCCTCAGTCCAGGCCCAGGTGTCCCAGAGCCTGTAAAATCATTGAAGAGTCTCCTTGGACTCCCTGGAATGATGATGACAGAGCCTTGCATGGGACCCTGCCCTGGCAGTGCCCTTCCATGTCCTGGCCATGGTGGTGGTCCCCTGGCAGCCTCAGCCCTGTGACAGCAGTGCCCAGTGAGCTGAATGGGGATATCTGGCAGTGCCCCAGGTGCCTTCATCCCTGCAGGGGACTATTTGCAAGTCCTTGGGGTAAAAACTGCAGCCCTTGAGGCAGCAGTGGGTGAGTTATGGAGGGTGGGCAGCTGTTGGGCAGCAGCTTTGGGCTTTAAATCCTGTGGGGAAAATCCTCGCTAGGAGAGGTGACCCTGGTGCCATAGAGGTGAGCCTGTCTTTCCAGCACTGGGTTTTTAAGGGAGGAGAAAAGGGATTGATGTACAAAGCTTGTGCTGTGCCTCGGTGTCCCCAGCCCTGCTGCACTGGCCCAGTAACACCAGTAATGCAGGGGACAGGGTGAGGAGCTGCAGCTGTGCCAAGGCTGGGAGCAGTGCCAAAGGAATGAGGAATGAGTGAGGGGGCGATGGAAGGACGCAGCTGGAGCCAGCACTGGGGGTGATGCTGCCTGTGAGCTGCTGCTGGGGCTGTGCTGGGCCATGGCAGAGCTGTGCCAGAGCCACCAGGGCACTGCTGCCAGTCCAGGGCCCTGCTGCTGGTCAGGTCTGCTGGATGCTGGCAGTGCCTCATGCTGTCCTCTCGAAGCAGGTGCATCTGCTCCAGCTCTGCTGTGCCGTGGCCTTCCATGCTTTTTGACCTGGCCTTATCCTTATGGTTTGGGGCCCCAGCACCCCGTCCTGGCCTGACACATGGCACTGGACACAGCTGCCACAGGCACCAGCTGCTGGGGGCTGGGTACAGACATGTCACATCCTGAACAGAACCATTGTGCTCTGGCTCGTGTTCCCATCTGCAGGTCCTGTCAGAGTGGAGCTGGCACCAGCCCGAGATGGGCAGTGGGCAGGAGTGATGCCACTGCAGAGCCTGATGCAAGTCCAGGGTGGGTGAAAGCCACCAAGGGTCCTGTGGGAGCAGGGCCGAGCCCAGGCATCACCACTGGATCTGCTTGCCCTTGCTCCTTCTGAACTGCTGACACAAATCACCAGTTTGTGGGGTGTTCTTATGTGCCCGCAGGAAGAATCCTGGCCCGTGGGGCTGCAAGTGGGGGGCTGGCACAAATGTGACCTTTTATTGTGGTGTTTGTGAACGAATGATGTTTGCAGAAGGCAGATAAGGAGCTGTGAATAGCTGGAGTGAAGGGCTCAGCCATATTTGATTGCTGGGGGATTCCCCTGTGAATTCCCAATTCCCCTGGGGGGATTGCCCCGCTGGGATCCCACCAGCAGGCTGGCCCTGGCTTTCTCCGCAGTGAGGCCAGCAGCACCTGAGCACCCAGGGGTGGCACCATGGCTGGGTACACCTTGTCCCTCGCAGGGGAGAGCGCCGGGAGCTGCCAGCCAGCTCGGGTAGGACCGCAGTGACAATCTGAACCGTCCAGGGTTTGGGTTTCTAATGTCCTCCATGTGCCTTTGACAGCCAAACTCCCCCTTCTCCTGCTCGGGAGTGTCGGCCACCCCTCGCCCCTTCCCACTGCCTGGGAATGGGAGCAGCTCGGAGCGCTCCAGGCAGGAAGGAAAGCCTGGAGCTGTTTAAAACTCGCAATCTTCGGGGAATTTCAATCGCGTCCAAGCCCGTTCCCAACCAACTGAATAACGGTGCAGGGTTTGAATGCTGGCCCGCCTCCGTCGCTGCCTCCCGCTCCTCCTCCCTCCCTGCTTCCCTGCGCTCCGGCCGCTCCTGCTCTGCCCGCACGGGGCTCGGGGCTGTGCCCGCACCGGGCTGTGCCCGCGCCGGGCTCTGCCATGGGGGTGCCCGGGGGGGCTCTCCCCACGGCCGAGGGCAGCTCCGCGCTCTAGGGGGCTCTGCCGAGCCCCCGCCCGCACATCATGCCATTGCTGGATTTCTTCTGGGCTTGCTTCAAAAGAGCCAAGGTAAGGCAGCGCTGCTCCAGGGCTCCGTCCCTGACACCCTCCGCTTTCGGGGCTCAGCTTGCTCACGGTGTCGGGTCTGCTCTGGGGCTGTCGTGCCCGTGCCCCACGTGCATGTGAGAGGTTTTAATTTTGGCTGGGCCATGTGTAAGTGTGCTGGTCCCTGTCCCCTAAATAACTCGCCCGCTGCCCTTTACTGGGTCACCGTGTCCCTTGGTGAGCAGGGGGCCGTGCCTGGCTGTGTTCTCTGTGTGTGTGTGTGTGTGTGTGTGTGTACCCTCAGACCCCGAGATGGTCAGCACATGCCAAGAGGGTCCTGCTGTGCCTGCTTGCGTGCTGTGGCTGGGCTGGAACATCCTTCTGAACCCAAAGTCTCAGGTTGCCCGTGGCGTGGCTGTGGGACCACGGCCAACCTGCAGGGTCAGGGCAGTTCCGATCAGGATGACAAAAGAGCAGCGAGGCCAAGAGCCCCCAGGTTTTCCTTTCCTGCAGCAGCAGTTCTCATGGCATGGCATCTGAGATTTTTCATTAGGGTATAATTCTTCAGCTGTCACCTTAATAACAAACGACTCTCCCTGCCTGCTCCTCATCACTGTTGGTTCATTGTGTTCCAGCCTATGCAGTGTGGTGGGAGGTGAGCTAGGGAGGTTATGCAGTTATAGTTAGTGTGAATTTTGGGAGTTTCAGGTTGGGAAAAGTGGTGAAATACCTTTACATGCAGTGCTGTACTCCGGGCTGTGTTGGGTGAGTGGATCTGCTTGTGGTGAAATGGATGTGGAATGCTTGCTGTCCCCCGGGCTTTCAGTGCAATGCTTAAAATAGTTGAGTCTAAAAATGACATTTGTTAAATTCATTGGTAATATTAGTGTCTGTCTTGTCCCTGCTGTCTCGTGCCCGCTGTCTCTGGAGAGTTCAGCTGTCCTCATTAACCCTGCTCATCCCTGTGTGCTGCCTGGTGGCATTGCCATCGTACTGGTGGTGGCACAGACATGGACACCGGGTCCTGCATCACCACTGGCAGAGCAGCAGCTTGGGATGGCTCCAGCCTGGCCTGCACAGACTCTGGGTGCCCCTAGGTTTCAGCCTCCTTGGAAGCACCCAGCAGTCCACTGGCTTCAGCCCAGCATGGGGTCTGGTGGGTCTGGTGGCCCAGCTGGCCAGGGCACCGCCTTCCTGGTTGCCTTATGTGGACACCAGTGGCCTCCTGTAGGGATGAGGCTTCTGCTTCAGCCTGGACTCGCTCTCCTCCCCATGCCATTGCTGCTCAGCTGCTCACCACGAACAGGCGAGAAATTCTCACCTTCCTTGCTGAGGAATTTCTTGAACAGGGAGAAATGTGCTGGGCTCTGTAGGATTAAACCTTTCCAAGTTAAATGAAGTAGGTCTGTGGTGGGAGATCTCGTGGGGAAAGGAAGGTGTGGGAACAGATTGGGCAATGCCAAAGGATCCAGAGGAACTGTGTGACCTCCCCTGTGGACACGGGTACACTGCAGGGTCTCAGCAATGACTCCAGCCCTGGTGATGGCTCCCCTCGGGCAGGCAGTGCTGCACAGCAGCAGGGACATGGTTAAGCCTGTCCTCCCTGGCTGGTTAAGCCTGTCCTCCCTGGCTCATCCTCAGCCCTGCTGCCCCGGCAGGAAGAGGGGTCCCGGGGCTCCGTGGGAAAGTCCGGCTCAGCAGCGCCATGCATTCCTGCAGTGATCCCGCCGGCACCTCTGGCTGCTGGAGGGGCTCGTCTGCACCCAGAGACTCTGGGGAGCATCCCGGGCTCTGTGCTCACCTCAGGACCTCAGGAATGGGGACCTGCTGCTGCTCCTCCACCTCTGCAGATTGCTGCTGTCTCCCAAGTGCTGCCGAGGCTCTGCTGCTGTGAATCCATTTCTCGTGGGTGGTGGGTGCGTGCTGGGCACACCATGTTTGCCCAGTGCTCAGGGCCTTTGGGAGTGATGATGGTGTTTTGAAACCAGTGGGGCTGATGCCCTTGGGAGAAGCCATTGCCAGGGCCCTGCTTGTCCTGTGGCTATTGCTGGTCCCAGCTCTGGATCAGCACTGCAGGTCTCAGGTCACCTCTGGGCAGAGGGGAGGCTGGAGCAGGGACCAAGCCCAGATGTGAGGGGTAGCATTCCACAAATGTGAGAATCGAAATTATTAAAAAAATGATTCCTGTTTCTTTTTTTTCTCTCTCTTTCTTTTCACAGAAATTCACATTGTTAGAAGATAAAAAAGATGCAGGTAAGCTGCAGCAATAATTTTTGGGGCAGGAGTGCCCTTGCTGTGGGGTGAACAGGGGTCACGGGAAGAGGAATGTCCCCTTGCTGGGTTCTTCTGCCAGCAGTGTGATTTTCCCCAAAAACTGTTATTTTTAAGATAATATATTTACAAAGGGACCTTGGTTCCTTTTGAAGTCCTCCTGTCTTTGTGGTGAGCAGCTTTGTGCTCTGCAGATGATCCCATGGGGAGCTCCAGAGCCTTGGCACTGCAGTGCCAGGGGCAGGAAGGTCACCCCTGGCTTGGAGCCCCTCGGATTTGTGTGACTGGAGTGTCTCACCTGTTGCAGTGCCAGTGGCAGGAAGGTCACCCCTGGCTTGGAGCCCCTCGGATTTGTGTGACTGGAGTGTCTCACCTGTTGCAGTGCCAGTGGCAGGAAGGTCACCCCTGGCTTGGAGCCCCTCGGATTTGTGTGACTGGAGTGTCTCACCTGTTACTGTGCCATGGGCAGGAGGGACTGGCAGTGCAGCTGCTGATCCGTGGGGATTGTGCACGGCTGCTGCTGCCCTGATCAAACCTCTGCCAAGGTGGGGGTGGAGTCTGGGTTTGGGCCTGCCCTGCCATGAGGGGTTTGTGGGTGCTGGGGAGGCTGGTGNGGACCAGGAACCAGGGATGGGACTGTGGGAGAGGGGTAGAGATCCTGCCTTTCATCATCCCACTGGTTGGTGCAATGGGGGTCTTTGTGCAGTGACACCCCCAGAGTCAAACCTGTCCCATCCTACACACGGTGGCCCATGGCCATTGGCTCTGATGGCCCTGAAAGTGCAGGGACCTGGAGCTGGGGTGGTTCTGCTGCTCTGGGATCAGGGCTGAGGACACACCCCATGGATGGCAGCTCCAGTGTCAGAGATGGAGGCACCATGAAAAAGGAAAACCACCATGCAGGGAGCCCATGGGATGTGCCTGGGGATCTCCAGGCAGTTCCCTGCCTGAAGAGTGAGGCACTGAGGGCCTCTTGGTTTCACTCATGTAAGGGTGAAGTGAGCTTGAGTCTGGCCAGTGAGAGCCTAGAGCACAGGAGAGCTCTGGGTAACAAAAGGTGCTTTGTGAGAGAGCCCCAGAGGTATCTTGGGTGGTCTCTGGCCCTTGCACGGGAGAGATTAAGAACATAAATGTCAAGAGCTTGTTAAAAAGAGTTAAAGAGCCCTGTGGAAGGGAAGGGAATGGAAGGCTCCTATGGATCACACTGTAATGGGGATTTTGGGGCAAAGAATGTTTATAGGTGTTTTCCCCTTGGTTAAAACTGCCTGTAGAATCCAGGTCTCTCCTGGTGAAGGCTCAATGACACTCATATGACCCCAGCTGACACCTGCCTGTCACATGTCCCTGTCCCAGCTCTGTCTGCTGGACGGATGCTGGGCAGCCACAGGCTCTGGGGGCAGGAGGAGCAGGAGGAACAGGAGCCTCATGTCCTGAGAAGCTGTGGGATTTGTCACCTGTGCCTTGATGTGATGCTCCTGGTGTCACTGTGACCTGCAGCAGCGTGGTGCCTGGGGCAGGCTGGAGTTCTCCCTTTCCCATGGATTACACTGGACAGGGAGCAAGCCTGCAGGGGGATTGTGCCCTCCACTGGGAAGGGGCCAGGGTAGATCCCTGCTGTCCTCTTCACTCATTGTCCCCAGAAGATGCTCAGACAAAGGATGCATTCAGGCCATGGGCTGGGGAACACCGTTCCCTTCCCCTATGATGATTTTCAGTTCCTTTGGATGGGTGGCACAAGGACCTCAGCTCTCCACATGGTGGCATGAGGCAGGGTGGAGTTGGTTCTGGTTTATCCCAGTAGCTCTTGGCAAAATGTCTCTTCCATCAATTTCCAGAGCTTGCCTCTGACTTTCACCCTTCAGCACTGCTGCTCTTTCAGCACACCTGGCAAACTCCCTGAGCTGCTTTCCAGGCATGGACAGACCCATTCCCAGCCCCTTGTTTGGAGCTATGGCTGTGCTGCCACATCCCCTTCCCTGTACACTGGCAGGGTGAGGTCACTGTGGCTTCCCCCAGCTTTCAAATATCTGGGTATGCCATGGCAGCTCCTGCAGTGATGGTGGAAAACAACTGGGGTTTCATCTGCCTTCTTGGATGTAATGTTTCAGCTGTGGAGCACATGGAGACTCCTGTGTCCCTCTCTCACTCCTGCTGCCCTGCTCCACAGCAAAGCCCTCCCTGGCCCACCCTGCAGTCCCCTCGGGCAGCACCCTTGGCTGGGTGGGACACAGGGCCCCCTAGACTGAACCACTGGAACAATCCCATCTGGGTCGGGTTTCCATGGATTTCCTAACCCTCTGCTTCCTCTCCAGCACTCACTTCCCATGTATTGTTCTGGACTGAGCAGAAAGGAAAAGCTTGAAGAAAGGAAAGGCTCACAGCCTGGCCATGCACCTGAAAACTGCATCCTCAGAATAAATTCCTACCAACAGCAGCACCAGGCCTCTCCAAAAGGGATCAGGAGGTGCTCTGCCCATGTCATGGAGCAGTGGCTCCTCTTGCTGCTAAAGAACAGGGACAGAGCTGGTGACTCCTGCCAGCACAGCCAGACAGTGGTGACATTGCAGCGTTTCAGGGTGGGCTCCTGTGGCTGGATATGGTGAACTAACAGGTAAAAGCAGTGCGAGGGACTCAGCTGAACTTTTGCCCCTGTGTGAAATAATAAGGTTGTATTTACCCAGCATCTGGATTACCGAAAATAACCTGCTAAATTTAGCTGTTGTTGATGTGTTGTCACAGCTGAGCTGTTCTTCTCTCCTCACACAAAAATCTCCTGCACTGACTGGGTGGGTTTGTGGCCTGAGCACGAGGCCCCTGTTCCTCACCTGACCTGAGCCCATGTGTGTGGTTCCCTGGCTTTGGGGCGAGAAACAGAGACTGGGATCTGGTTTTGTCATTGAATGTGTTGGACGGGAGAGGGGCTGGGAGCTGGCAGGGGCTGTGCTGGGATGTGTGGGTGTGCAGGGACCAGTGCTGCTGCTCTGGGCAGTGGGGCCATGCTCTGGCTGTGGCATCAGAGCCAGGGGGATCAGGGGAGACCCATGGAGTGGGTGGGATGCTGGACATGGCAGCAAGGACCCGTTCTGGGCACTTCTGGAATTCGTTGAGAAACTGCTGCTCTTAAAAATGTCATGGAAAAAAGTCATGGGGTTGGGTGTGGGTCACAGAGGTGGGAAGTAGGAAAACTGAACCGAATGTGATTATTTGTGGTTTTGGTGAGACATGTGATGGGGGATTCTGTGCTGCTCCTTCCTCTTCCTCTTCCCTGCCCTCCTGGGTTCAGGCTTGGCTGGTGAATCACCAGTTTTCATTCTTGTGTCCCTTTGCCTGTAAAATTTGTTTAGCTCTGACCCCCTAATGACTGCTGCAATGACAGAGACCCCTCCCCCAGCTCAGCTCCTTCCTTCTGGGCTTTAATTCCAGAGCTGAAAGTTTTCCTGTTTCCTGTAGCTAACAAAATACAGATTCGCCCCTCTGGACAGCAAGATCTGCTCACAGGTTGGGGGATTTTCTTTGAAGGCCAGAAAGGAAGAGCCTGGGTTAGAGAGAAGGTTTTTCTGGGTTAGTGAGCTTCAGAGCATGTGCGAAGTGCAGGGAATGAGCTAGGAAAAGGCCTCTTCAGCCTCCTTGTGCCCGGAGTGTCACCAAGTTTTTCCCATGGCAGCAAGGAGCAATTGAGACTGACTGGAAAGTAACTGCAGGCGGGAAAGTACATTTCTATCTGCATCCTTGCATGGTTTGCATGAGACTGAAAAGATTGAGAGGGAAGTTCCGAGTGTGGTCATTTCCCTGAAATTATCATGAGAAAATACACTGAAAACTGGCAGAAAGGTTTGGTCAGAACTTTGACACGCAAACTGCCTTAACATGCACAGGAAGGTAATCCTGTGCCTGAAGCAGCCCCTCTTATCTTCCTGGGCAAAGCTGGTGCAAAGGGAGCAGGCGTGGGGCTGTGTGATGCTCACGGGAGTTTGTTTTCAAAGCCCGAGAGGTCAGATGGGGAAAAAGCAGTATGAGGTGTTGGCAGGCCAGTCTGATCACGTTAATTCCTTCTCTTCTTAATGAAGAGCCCCTGAGCCCTGCCCGGCGCATCCGCAGGGCTTTGAACACCCGCCCGCCCCCGGCAGCGGAGGCGGCAGCGAGCGCGCCCAGGCGCGGGGTGGCACCGGGACGGGGGTGACTCAGTTTTGGGAGGATGCAGGAACACGTGCCTCAGCATCACCTTCACCTCTGCCCCTGGTGGTGCCCGACCCCGGGGAAAGGGGCTGAGTAGCGTCCCAGGTGACGCGTCCCGGGGATGCTGCGGGAGCGCCCACCGGGGCGAGCGGCTTTTCTCGGCCGGAGGCGCGGGGGGAACGGGCGGAAGGGGAGCGGGCGTTCCCCGGCAGCGGCCCCGGTCCCGTGCCGGCATCCCAGCGAGGGAGGAGCCGCTGTTCTCTGCGTCCCGTCGGAGCAGCGATGGGTCTCCGGGACGGGGCCGGGGTCGCGGCTCCGCGCTGGGGCTCCGGGCGCTCCCTGGGGCTGCGGCTCCGCCGCGCCGCGGCCGCGGCTCCGTGCGGGAGGGGACGGCGCGGGCGGGCAGGTGAGTGCGGAGCCTTGCGGGGCTGCGAACAGCCCGACAGCGGGGATGTCGCGTTTGCTGCGGGCGAGGCGAAGGACGGGGTGGCTGACTCCGTGTGTGTCAGTGAGGTGGATGCAATGAGCGCGCTCAGAGGATGCGGCTGAGGGGCTCGGGTTCTGCTTTCCTTCCAAACCGAGCGATTTTGGTGGTGTTCTGAGTCGTGCCCGGCTGTCTGAGTGTCTGAGTGATCCCAAAGCCGAGGCGGGGACTGTTCTGAGCCGACTGGTAAAGCAGATCACCCGCCCGAGGGTCAGTCAGGTGAAAAGAGCTTCCACTTTTCATCAAAGAAAGAACATTCTTTTGTATTTGATAATGTTTTAATGATGCTTGTATCAGTCATCTTGTCAAGGTTGTGAAAATGCTTAAGGAGTTTTTGTTCATTTGGAACTCCAGTGCTAAAACTGGTTTGATGTGGCTTGTAAAGATGTCTGTGATAACGGGGTGTGGGTAATGATCTTGAAAGCCATTTATTTTGGGTTGTGTGAAGGGGGAACTCCTGCTGCCCAACTTTTCCATTGGCTGTGATGCTTAGTGAACAATTCCACTTCATACCTGGAGACTCATTCTTTCTGCTGATAAATGATCCCTTCAGGAATGGCCCAAAACACGCTGGATGGGCAAGGGCTATTCCTCAGGGATGAGATGATATGCTTAATTTGTTGTAGGCGAGGGAGAAGTGGAGTTCTCTAAAGATCTCCCACTGCTGGACCCCGTGCCAGTGTTGTTGCCCTGCTCAGTGTTGGCACACGGGGCAAGCTGTAGCCAAGGGCTGTTGGCCCCGAGGATGAGGGGACAAAGTTCCTGCAGGGGACAGGAGATTGTTTTGGGATCATCCACGTGAGAGCGGGGAGCACACAGATCCTCTCTGGGGTCTCCTGGAGGGTCTATGGTTGCTCCCAGGAGCCAGCCCTGCCGGGAAGATTTTCACGAGAATGCTCAGCATCCTGTCTCTTCTCACATGTGCTGGTAACCCTGTGCGTGCTTCCAAGGATGGAGCAGAATGGAAAACCACATTCTTAGATTTGCAAAGCACCGCCCTTATCTTTGGGACCACAGACTGCTTGACTTGCCCTGCAGCACCGAGTCCCTCCTGTACCTGCCTGCTGCAGCCAGGTCCACGTGTGGGCTGGGTACCCGGGTCCTCACCCTCCCCTTGGTGGGACTGTCTGAAGGCAGGACCAGCAGTAGTAATCCCCCCACCCCCGATGTGGCAAAAGGAGGCTCTGACTCGGGTGGGTGAGGCAGGAACAGTTGGATAATGGAGCTGGTTGCTCATCACTTGCCAGCGTTTTGCCTTCCAGGAGCTGGGGGCTTTCTGCTCTGCTTCAGCAGTGGCCACATAATCCGGATTCCTCAGATGAATTCCTGCTGTTTCTCCTGGATCTGTGGCTGCTGTTTTAATTGCCCGGAGCTCCGAGCCAGACACAGGACCCTTGTTGCACAAACCCAGCTCCCATGAATGATGCTGTTGTGTGTGTCTCTGAGCTTCTCTTTTCCTCCCTCTCGCCCTCCTCCTTTGGAAGCCGGGGAATTCGGCACTGGTGAGATCCCGCCTGCTGTGTTCGTGCAGCTGGCAGCACGGCTCCAGCTGCCATTTCGGGTGTGCTACTCAACCTCTTCCCCCTGATTTTCCTCTCGTGAAGGACATTGAAGCCATCCTCCTCCTCTTGGCTGGATCTAGGTTGCTCACTTCCCGCTGGTGTGAGCCTCAGTGCTGAGGCCAGCACTGAAACATCCCTGTGGTGCTGGAAGCTCCAGGTGGATGGGGCAAAGGTGGCTTCTGGGCTCTCTGTGCTGCAGATTCACCGTTTCCAGGGGTGTTGGGGATGCCCTGTGGGCCTGGGGCTCCTTGTGGGATTTGCTGAGTACCTTGTGGTTGGAAGGGCTGCAGTGGCAGTAGTGACAGCGCCTGGGTGATGCTTTTAGGGATGGGAAGGATTGGGAAAAGCCAAGTGTTCTGCACTAGGGCAGCTGGACAGAAATAAATGGGGCATCCCAAGGTGGGTAAGGGTGTCTGTACAGGCTGGGCCAGCTCTGCCAGGGCGTGGCACCTTTTGTGTGAAAATAACACGAGTTTCTCCACTTCTCCATTCACAGCAGTGCAAAAATAAGAGCTGTGGATAATGCATTAGCAGAGCAGGAGTCCCCTGGCAGCTGGGTGTGACACACGTGCCCGACACCGTTGCCTATGGGTGCCTTTCTGAGCTCTGTATTTATATACCTGTAAAGGTATATAAATAAGGTGTATAAAGAAAACTGTAACCTTTTTCCCTCTCCCATTTATTTGGGTTGTTGGAGAAGAGCAGCAGTGAAAAGTCCATGGCGTGCTGGCGCCGGATGTGTCCGCGGCTTCCCCTTCTGCAGGGGGTTCCCAGTTGGAGCAAAGGTGTTTTTCCCGTGGATTCGGAGTAGTTTTTGTCCCTTTCCGCCGGGGACTCTTCCGGGAGATGTCATGTGTGGGGTCAGCAGAGGGAGCCGTGTCCTGCGGGGCCGAGTCCCTTTGGGAGCCCCAGGCCCCGCGCTGCCCCCGCCGCCGCCTCTTTCCAGCTCAGCGTCTCCGCGAGATTTCCTGCTCTGTGCCTCCACACCCTCCCTTGTTCCTGCTTCACGCAAGGGACGAGCGGAAAAATGCCTGAAACCTCTGAGCCCGGCGCTTTTCCAGTGGCTTTTCCAGTCACCGTGCTGGGACCAGCGGGGTGGAACACCCATCCAGGCTGTCCCCTGGGCTGCTGGGTGGGGACTTGTTCAGGCTCTGTACCCATCGTGTTTCCAGAGTCTTTGCTCTGTCCCTTTTTCTCCCCTCCCCATCAGCCTGGACTCTGGCAGGGTTGGGATTTTGTGGGGGTCAAGGCTCGGCTGGGTCCCCCTGCCCCCTCCTCTGCCCGCGGGTGCTCACAGCCCTTCTCTCATCGCTTAGATGACCTTCCAGTGATCCCCCCAGATCAACAGCTTCTCCCTTCGCTGGGGCTGACCCCAGCTGCCTGTGCCACCCCCCTGCCACCCCCTGCCCGCCCCTGGGGTCCAGCTGGTGAGGGGCTCACGCACAAAGCTGCGGGAGGACTTTGTAGCCAACAAGAGCTGCATTGAGCAGCCTGTGCCGGAGCCTCTTCCCTCCGTGGTGAGAGCCGGGGCAGGGGGGCTGCAGCAGGGCAGAGGCAGGAGGGAGGTTGGTGGGAAGAGAGTCAGGAGCTTGGGAAGGAAGGAAGGAGATGTGCCTCTCAGACTATGAAAACAATAGGAAAAATCCTGTTTTTTAACTTGATTCTCCCATGTCGGGAGCTTGGGCATCCCTCCAAGCAGTGATTTCCAGAGGAAACCTGGTTTCTGGCATCCCTGCAATGTACCTGGTCTTTCTCTGCTTTTCTGGTCATCCCACCCCAGATCGCTGCCTGCCTCTCGCCCTCTCACCCTCTGCCTCTCCCTCCATGCTCGGGCTGGTGCTTCCTGACCTCCAGCACTTTCACCTTTCATTGCTCACAAAAAATTCCTCCTTCAAGCCCATTTTAGGCACTGTTTTTCCCTCTTGCAAATCACCTGTGGCTGTGCCCCTCTGATATGACAGGAGTGTGTGGTCCAGAGCCAGGTTGCGAGCTGTGTGTGCTGTGAAGGTCCTCCTCACTCTGCTGTTGAAGTACTAACTACAGAGCAGTGCAAGGGGATTTTTGGGGACACGAGTCCCTGCCAGCAGTCCCACGGCTCCTCGCAATGTCTCTCACTTCTCACCCCAGCTGTTCCATCTGCTGGGTCTGACAGACAGGGAGAGCTGGGGACAGTCAGGTGTGTCCAAACATTGTCCTGGGGCGCCTCTTTGTGAGGGGAACAGCCTGAGGGCGCCCCGTGGGTGCTCAGCTCTGCAGAGAGGTGGCAGCTGTTGGTGTCCCCATCCTGCAGTCCCACGGGCCAGGCCAGGCCCTGCAGTTGCTGCTGCCAGTCTGGGAGGGGAGGGAGCGGGATGGCTGAGTTGGGGGGGCACGGGGGCCTGGGGCAGTGCGGGACATGGACGGCGTTTGGGGTCCCACTGGGTTTTACAGAACTGTGGCACAGAATCCCAGAATGGGTGGAAAGGGACCTTAAAGTTCATCTCATTCCAACCTCTGCCATGGAGGGACACCTTCCACTATCCCAGCTTGCTCCAAGCCCCATCCAAGCTGGCCTTGGATACTTCCAGGAATGGGGCAGCCACAGCTTCTGTGGGCAACTTGTCCCTCACAGGGAAGGATTTCACGCCAATATCCCTCCTAACTCTTCTCTTTTCAGTGAGAAGCCTTTGCTCCTTGTTCTGTCCCTACATCCCTTGTCCCAAGCTCTCTTGGAGGGTCTCTGTCGTCTCCCTGGAGCTTTCTCTTCTCCAGGTGATCACCCCCAGCTCTCCCAGCCTGGCTCCATTCATGGCAGAGCGGTTCCAGCCCTCGGAGCATTTCCATGTCCCTCCTGTGTCGCGGCACCGCGGAGCCCCCGCACCTCCAGCCCGGGGCCGGGGGCGGTCCCGGGGGCGGCGGGCGGATCCCGAGGCGGGCGGTGCTGGGGATGGAGAGGCGGATCCCGGGATGGGGGGCGGATCGCGGGCGGTCCCCGCGGCACAGCCCCGCACCTGCCGCGGCCGTGCTCACACCGACAACAGCCGGAGCTCCGGCTGGCACTGCCCCAGCCCGCCCGCTGCCCGCGGCGGCCCGGGCACCGGGGGACCCCTCTGTTCCCTGCATCCTCCTCCAGACCCCTCTGTCTTCCCCTCCCTCGACAGGTCCCCGGGAGCGCGGCTGGACGGGGCACAGCCTGAAAGGTAAATCGGGAACCTGCGCTTGGGTGCGGGGAGCGAGCGCAGAGGAGGAGGAGGAGGTGGGTTTTGGGAGAAAGCACCCAACAGTCTGCTGTCTTTGCTTCTTGGCGGGGCTGGGCTGTGCTCCCAATGTTGCACACGCATGGCAGAATCCCCTCCTGAAATCACTTACAGCTCTGTGTGTAATGGACTAAGTAGACAGGAGGTGATGGAGAGATACAGTGGTTTCAAGTTGTGCCAGGGGAGGTTTAGTTGGATATTAGGAACAATTTCTTCCCTGAAAGGACTGTCCGGCCCTGGCACAGGCTGCCCAGGGCAGTGGTGGAGTCACTGTCCCTGGAGGGAATTACCAGCTGTGGCACTTGGGGACGTGGGTTAGTGATGGCCTTGGCAGTGCTGGGGGAACAGCTGGGCTCGGTGGTCACAATTCATTCTAACCCGAATGAATTCTGTGATTCACCTGTAGCTCCAGAGAACACTGCTCAGCCCCGCTGCCTCCAGCAGCCCCGGAATGCCACCAGGTGGGATGTGTGTGCTCTGGTGTCCGTGTCGGGACGGACACGGCGGATGAGGTGGCTCTTGCTGCAGCACCCCGGGGACGTGAGAAGCTTGGAGCCCGTACACAGCTCCTGACAGCCTCGTGCAGTAACTGGATCCCCTCTGTCATTGCGGGCTGAGTCACGGCAGTGAGTGCGGCGGGAATGCGCTGCTGCCTTTGGGGTTCGGGTTTGGCACGTTCAGCTCTCGGCTCGGCCGCGCTGACCCGCACACTGCTCCCAGGGCTCAGGAGGGATGTGGGGTTTGGGCCACCTGGCTTTGCCCAGGGCTCCTCCTCACCTCCTCTACCTGGGATTAGTGCAAATAACCCGGTGCTTGGGAAAACACGGATATGCCATCTGATTCAGAGAGTCAGTGAGTTCCTGGAGAAACTGTGCTGATGTCAGGAGACCCCAGATCAGGCCCTCTCACGGCAGGCCTGGCTTTCAGTGCCACGGGCACACGTTTGTAGCGGGTTGGCTCCTTTGGAGCCCTTTGTCATTGGTAGGGATGGATGGGTTTGCTGTGCGTGTGACATTCGTCACACTGTGACCCAGCCGTGCTCTGGAGAAGCGTGCTGCCAAGGTGAGAGGCTGCTTCCTCAGGGGCTGTTTGATCCTGCCGAGCTCAAACACCAGCTCTTTGTGCCTTTGGATTTGTGGTTTGTGTTCTCAAATGCTCTGTGTGCCGAGGGCAGCACAGCCTCTTCTACTTAAAGACCTTTGTACAATCCCTGGGTGTTGGAGTACATATCGTGAATTTTTGGCAGAAATCCACACTCTTTTCCACTTGCATACGTGAACCGTTATCAATGTTTGTACCTTTTGCTGTTTGCATTCTCACCAAAGCCCAGCTGGGGAGGTGGCTGTGCAGCCACCCCTTGCCACTCTCAGCACGCGTGTGCCAACACAACCAGGGGCCATGGATCAGCTCTCATCCCATCAGTCTCCCTCCATTCCTGCAGGGGAAAAATCAGCTCCCACCCTTATCCTGGAAGCTTGTCAGTATTTTCCGTGTGTGGCAAAACATGAAGTCCCAGCACAGAGCAGGTATCAAAGCTCCTTCTGAGAGTAGCTCACGTTCATGCCATGTGCTTGCACTTCCTCCAAGAAATCCTTTCCTGATAAAAGACTGACTGCATAAATCCAGCCGTGCTTCCGTTGAGCATTCCTTGTCTGCATCGCCTGCAGTGCCCAAACCCCAGTGTGTGTTCACAGGACAGGCTGCCAGCGGTTCCTTTCGTAAGAGAACAAAATGTGGTTGTGCCCAAGGGCACATCAGTACTTCCCTTTGGTTTTCTACTAATTTCAAAAAGATTTGAAGGCTCTCAAAGTCAATTGAAGTGAGTGGGAGAACGAAAGGTCGCCCTTTCCCCGAGGGCATGCTGAGGTTGCTGCGTGACTTTGGGCAGAAGGACCAAGCTGGGAAGTTGGCTGGCACTGAAGGGCGCAGGCAGTGCTGAGAGTAAATCACTGCCAGCAGAGAGAAGAATGAAGTCTCCTTCCTTCAAATGATCACCCCATGAAAATCCTGAGACAGTTTGCCTGTTGCAGGGGTTTGGGATTTGCCTTTGCCCTCAGTGTGGCTTTGGAAAGGCTTTTGCATTTGGTGTCTGGGGGAATTTAATCCCCATATTCAGGCGGTGTGCTGGCAGTGGGGCTGCGGGGAAGGGAATGCCTTTGGAGTGGTCACTGTGGCCCTGATGCATGGGGAGCTGGGTGTGGTGGCACTCCTGCCCTATGCCAGGGCTCATCTCCCTGGCCCAGCAGAGCATCCCCTAACTTGTGGGTTCCTTTCCTCCCCCAGCCCCATAGCAGAGATGTTGCTCCATCCCTTCTGCCCACTGGATTTGGTGTCAAGGATTACCAGAGCCCAGGGATGAAAGCTGACCTGTTTTTGTACATGTAAAAAGCTTTAGAAGTGGCATGGGGGCTGTAAAAGCTGGGATGCCATTGCTCTGCCAGTCTTCCCATCCCACGCTGTGCCCTGGTGCAGCAGCAATGGTTTTGCAAGGCAAGAGGAGCCACGGGGAGTAACAGCTCCCCAAACCATGTCTCAGGTGAGCTGAGCATTGAGAATGTCTCCCTGGAACTTGGGGTTTCTTATTTCTCAGCTTCCCTTCTTAAACATGCTGTTCCAGCCCTGCTGGGATGTGTGACAGAGGTGTTGAGGGGATTTAGCACTGGAAGAAAGCTGTGCTGGAAAGCAGCTGGAGCCTCCAGGGGCTGGTGGCCAGGGCAGAGGAGAGCCTGAACCTTTGAGCAGAACTCTGGAGGGGACCGGCAGCAGCACATTCCAGCGAGGCCGGGGGTCTCTGCAGGGTTAATGATTGAGCTGCTGTGGCCCTTTGGTTCCTGCCATTTGGAGAGGCACCTCGGCAACACGTGAACCTTTCCAGGCTGCGGGGCTGGGCGTGGGGATTTAAAGAGACAGGGTCTATCCGTACATTTCCAGTAAGAGGATACTTTTCTGGTGCCAGAAGGTTTTTGGGTTTTTGTTATCTGTTTGCTTTCTGATTCACTGGGTGTGTTACCTGCGTGTTCTGCATGAGGATGGTTGTTGGTGTGGAGCTGTGCTGGCCTCACTCTGCCCCATTCCAAGCTCGTCACCCTCTGCCCCATGATGCAGGTGTGACCCTGATCCCATGGGATGTGACTCCTAGTGGATCCCCATGCGTCTTCTGCCTCTGGGTGCTGTGACACCCGTGGGTGGCCGTGTCCCCAGCTTTCTGCTGTCCCCTGAGGCTGCTGGGTTAATCATTGACAGGTCCCCGTGCCACGTGGGCGCTGGCCTGGCTGTTTGCAGAGCCCTTATCACCACGGGGCACTTGTCACCCCGTGCCAGGCAGAGCAAACGTTAACGGCCAATGCTGGGAACAACTTCAACAGCTCAGGGGACCTCAGCAGGGGCTCAGCCAGTTCTTTTCCCATTGCCCTGGGGGCACATGGATCCCAGCAGGGCTGCAGTGTTAAAGCCTGGAGGTCTACAAGGCTGCTGGGGCAGTTGGGATAACTCCTGGGATACCCGGCATGGTCCTGGGATGAACATCTGGAATTCCATGGGTGCTGCAGCCAAGGCTTGGTCCCATTGCTTAAGTGAGAGCAGGAGCTGGCAGCTTCTCCCAGGGCATCCTGGTGCTGAGCCCAAGGGGTCCCGTGGGCCTCAGCTTGGGTGAGCTGGGGGATTTCCTGCTCTGCAGGTGGAGAGGACCAGAAAGGTGGCATTCAAAGGGAAAAGAAAGAAAAATGGAAAAGGAGTGAAGAGGACGAGGCTTTGCTGCCAGTGCTGAAGGCTGGGCTGGGGCAGTTCTGAGGCTGCAGGTGGGGTTTGAGAGGGTTGGCTGGCAGCTCCTTCTGCTGCTCCTGCCGAAACTGGAACTGACCCTGGGCTGGGGCAGGCAGAGGTGTCACAAGGCTGCCAGATGGTGCCCACAGCAGTGACGCAGAGTGCACTTGACCTCATTTCATCAGTGTCATTGGGCAAGAGAAGGACGTCTGGGCAGCTGGGGCTGGTGTTCCAGCTCTGTTTTTCCAGGCAGAGGATTGTCCCATGGCCTTCAGACACCTTCCTGAGCAAATCCCAGGATGGCTGTTGCATGGTGAGAGCCACTGGCATGAATTTCCTGGACACAGACACACTGAGGGCTACACAGGGACTGTGGCTGTGTGATTTCTCCTGGTATGAAGTCCTAGGAGCTGTGGTGCTGCTTTCTTGGGAGCAGCAAGGATGTAGGAAGCAATGGTTCTTCCCCAGCTGAAAATAATGGACATACACAGAGTGCAAACTCAGGGACAAGGCAGAAACTGCCTCTCTTCTCCAGGCAGGCGATCTCCTGCTGAACCCTGAGCCCTGGCTGCTGCTCTGGACAGACATTTGCTTCCCAGCCAAGTGGCAGCTGACCCCATGCTTCCCTTTCCCACGCCTGGCCTCACACCTCCACACACACAGCTCTTCCAGCACTGCTGAGAAATTCCAAACCACAGCAGGCACTGGAGGCGTTCTGCAGCAGCAGCTGAATTGGATCAAACCACAACGTGCCTCTGAGGCCGAAAGCCACAAGTGGTTATTAAGGGGATGTTCAGGGGGCTGCTGGGGGGCTGGTGACACAGGGAGTGCTGTGGTTGTGCCCTTGACCTTGCTCCTGCTTCGGTGTCCTCTGCTGTAGAGGGAGAATGGAATCATCCTCTCTGTGGCTGTGACCTGTGAGTGCACAGGAACACTGCCAGATCCTGGCACTGAGCTTATTTATTGTTTAATTTATTGTGCTGTCCCATGGTGGAGGGCCTGGGGAGACTGAGCTCTCTCCTCTCCACGCAGGGCTCTTGGCTTTGCTCTGTCCTTGACTGACTGTTTGAGGCAGCTGCTTCTCCACCTCCTGGATTTCCTGTATTTCTTCTCTTTTTGCTTTCTTGTGCCTTGTGTCAGGACGTTGGTGTGAAGGCAGTGTTTGTGCTTCCTAAGCCTCCACGTGTGTCCCTGCTGGGCTGGAGCAGCTGCAGTGCTGGGCTGGCACGGGGCTGGGGGGCTGCATTGCTGGGGTACCCCATGCCTGCCCTCTGAGGAAGCTCAGGAGCCACATTTCCATCTGCCAGAGATCCCAGCACACCCCCTGAAGACCCTCAGAGGGGGGGAGACTGACATACCCCACTCAGGGCCCTTGAAGAAAGGGTCTGGGTGGGGAGGGGGGCACAGGTGCAGCCCCCTGCCCCCCCTGGCTACAAAGCAGGACCTCCAGCAATGCCAACAGCTGTGCAAGTTCTGCCCAATGGCTCTGGGAATGGAGCCAGAGCTTTTGTGAAATCAAGAGTGGGTCCCCAGCTATGAGCCCCTTTCCAGGGTCCCGTACTTTCCTTGCCAGACACAGAGTTTATGTTTGGATTCTGGATTTTGTGGCATTTTTTTTTTTCAGGATGTGGTGATGCCACAGATGGCCTCTGGCAAGAGGCTCCTCTCATGTCACCAACCAGAGTCCAGACACCTTGAGATTCCCTGGGGCCTGAGACACACAGGCACTGCATTTGCAGCAGAGACTGAAGGGGTTAAAGCTGCTTTGCAATGTGATTTTTTTTTTTAAAAAAAGCCATTTCCTTCATGTCCAGAGACAGTTTATTTTCTGGGCATTCTTCGGGACGCAGGGAGGTTCCTTTTCTTTAAGGCATTTCCTGTAAGCAAGTTTATATTTGGCCTGGGGAGGGTGGGGAGAGGAGGTGGGTGCTGGGGAGGGTCCGTGGCTGAGCTGGGTGACCTCAGCTTTTGGCTCCTTGTCCCGAATTGTGGAGGTGGCAGCTGCAGGAGATGCTGGCTGTCACAGCACGGTGAGAAGTGGGGTCCTGCTGGGTCCCACGTGTGCCCCAGCAGTGCTGCTGCCACTGTGGTGATGCTGAGCTGGGGTTTCAAGGGTGCTTTCAGGCCATCCTTTCCATTATCTTTAAGATGATGAAGATGAGAGCTGCTGAACCCCATATCCTGTGCTTGGTGTGGCTGTCTTCCCTCCACCAGGATAGCTTTGATTGCCATTGAAAAGTCAAATTTTCAATTTCTGATCAAATGCAACAGATCATCAGCATTCACTGTGCCCCTGGGGTTGGTAATGCAGTTTTAACCCTTTCCCTGAGGATATTTGATCAGACCTTGATGCTGGGGCAGGGGCTGCAGCCAGACCCTGGTGGCACAGGCTGGGCTCCCCCAGGCAATGCTGGGGCTCGAGCTGCTCCCCGATGTTCCCCGTGCCAAATCTCTTCTCCCCCATTTTGTTTTCTTTTTATTACCGTGATTTCCTAACATCGGAAGAGGTGAGTTATGAAACTGGAGTTATCCAAACACGTCTTGTTTGAAGATAGCGTTTCATCCAGCAGATGCAGCTTCCTGCCCTGTAAATGGTTCCCATTGTTTTGCCTTGGCTCCTGGCCCCAGCAGCGCTGGGGTGTCGCTCCGCTCTGGCAGCTGGAGGAGCGGTGGTCCCAGCATGGAATGGCTGCACTGGGAGCACTGGTGCTCTGTAGGCAGCCTCTGAAAGCACCTGGGGGGCTCCCTGGGGCTGCCTCAGGTTTAGGGCAGCGAGCTGGTAGGGTGCTGGCTCAGGTGGCTGCAAACATCACCTGCAAACTGGGGTCGTTGTGTGCTGGGCCAGGCACAGAGGTAGCCTCTGATGGATGGTGTCTGCATGGCAGGAAGCAGGGAAGAGGGGGTAAATAAAATGAGGTTGGTGTGGTGAGGACAGTTCCCATCACAAAAGAAGCAGGACACATTTTAATTTTTTAAATTTTTTTTAAGTGTTGAAATGCAAAAAGGGGGTTCAGAGGTGACCCTCAGGTGTTGGTGAGGCACTGGGAAGAAACTGAGCATTTTTTTCTGTGAGGGTGGTAAGGCCCTGGCACAGGGTGCCCAGAGAAGCTGTGGCTGCCCCATCCCTGGCAGTGTTCAAGGCCGGGTTGGATGAGGTTTGGAGTAACATGGTCTGGTGGAAGGTGTCCCTGCCCATGGCAGTGGGTGAAACTGCATGAGCTGAAAGGTCCCTTCCAGCCTAAACCATCCTGCAGTTCCAAGAGTCTGTGATTCTGTGATCCCTGTGGTGGTGTGGATTGTGGTGTGGGACTGAAGGAGTGCTAACACTCAGAGTTTGTTGGTGAGCTGCAGTTTTGTGTCTCGTGTTCCCCCTGGGCATGTGGCTCCTGCCAGCCTGACCTTGGCTGAGTGTCTGGCAGCTGCAGCTCCAGCTGGCTCTGGGGAGCTGCAGCAGGAGCAGGACCTGGCAAGTTTTGGGTGGATTGTCCTTCCCCACCGGCAGAGCCTGCTCTGAGAGGAGCTGGGTGTGCCCAAATCTCTTCCTCTGGCTGAGGAAGCCATGGTGGGGATCATGCTGTCCCTGCAGCTCGGGCACGGCCGCTGTGCTGCAGTCACACTGTGAGGCTGCCTCTCTTCTGCTCTCCATGGCCTTCCCACCTGCTTGAGCAGCAGGGATTGTTTTTTAATTAATTTTTTGTTTCTGTGAACACTGTTACAGGCTGGGGAGCTGCAGCTGTTGGCTCATTAATGAAGTTCTCTGCAGAACCGTGGCAGGAAGCGGTGCCGGACCCTTGGCTGAGCTTGTGGTTTGACGCTTTTCCTTCCTGCCCTTCTCAGCAAAGCAAACTCACTTTGCTGTGCTGTGGCTGCCCCACCTCAGCCCCTGCTCCCTCCGTGCTTTGGGTGTCAGTTCTTGCTTTGAGGGTTGGGCTATGGTCTCCCAGGCAGGGTCCTGGGGAAGGATCCTGAGTCTTGTGTCCGTTTCTTTGGCCACAGTGGTTGGAGAAGGCAGAGATAGCAAGGTCAGGAGTCTCAATGATTGCTGTTTGATAAGGTTCACTGATATTTTATCAGTGGTCTCTGGGGACAGAAGGAAATTGTGAGTTAAGAACATCTGTCTTGGCAGGGCCACATCCCCCCTGAGTGCTCAGTGCTGGCTGGGGATGGAGCTCAAATCCTCGGAGACCCCAGTCTCTCCTTACTGCCAGTGCCCACAGAGGTTTTGGCTGTTCTTGGGCTGTTCTCTCAGAGCCAGCCACCTGCCCAGTGCTTCACCTGGGATTTAGCTGCTCTCAGGGGGTTCGTGCTGCTCCTTGAGCAGGGACTGAGCCATGAAGGGCTCCTGGCAGCACGGAGGGTGGTGTTGTGTAAGACTGGGTTCTGTGGATTATTGAGCATTTGTGTTTCTTGGCCAGGCTCCTCAGCCCATCGTGGCATGGAGTGGTGCACTGGTGGCTTTGTTGTTGTTTTTCCAGCACTGCTCCCCTTCAGCTCCTCTCCAGCTCTGCCAAGGTCCTGGGTGAGGATGAGCACAGTGGTGCTTTGCAGTGGAAGGGGGAGGAGATGCCATATCCCACCTCTCTCTCTGGGAATGCTCTGGAGATCGAGTGTTGGATCCCAGAAATCTGGAGTTTTTGAGCTTTCTGTGCTTTCAGGCACAGAGACCTAGTGGCACTCCACAGCCCTGCAGGCAGGTGGGAATGGAGCACTGGGTGAGCAGCGAGTCCTTGTGTGCGGATCACGGGTCAGTGTCACCTGTCACGTGCCAGGCAGGGCAGTGGAGCGTGGCTGGCTCTGTGTGCACGGCTGTGGCTCAGTGAGGCCATGTTGGGTGAGCAGCCACGCATCCAGGGACTGGGGGTTTTGGGCAAATCAAGGCATGAGATGTCTTACATGGGGCTGGGGGCAGGTGCTGCTCATTCCTGAAGATGCTGAAGTGTGCTGGGGCTTTGGGTCCCTTCTAAAACTCGCACGTTGAGTCAAAAGTTAGTCACAAAATTAGATGGAGAATGTTCTAGAAGGGTGTGAGCTGATTGATTGACCACCAGCACATCAGCCAGCAGCACTGGGGGAGAGCTTTGCTGAGGCAAAGGCTTCCTCAGAAACACCCATGGGGCAACTGCTGCACACTGCTGGGACTGGGAAGGAAGGTTTGCTTGGGGACAGATGAACATTTGAGAGTGTTATTCTGAAGGACACAGCCCTCACTGCTGGGGATGGCTCCCTCACTGTGCACAGCTGCTGCAGGGGGAGATTGGCTGGGGAGGTTCCTCCCTGTGTGATCCTAGTGGCTATTCCAGAATGACTGTCTTGAGGGCAAAGTGTTCTTACTATCACCCCTGGGAAGCTCTGAACACAGGCTGGAGCCTTTGCCAGCCCACCATCAGGAGGGGATCTGTCACCCATGAGCCCCATCCTCAGCATGGCCAGCTGTGAGCACTGCACACTTGTGCAGTCAGGCCCAGACAAGAAAACCCCAAGCAGGTCTGGCTGTGACAAATCTTTTCCTTACAGAGGGGCTTTCACATGGAAGGGAAGCTGGAACAAACATGCCCATTCCTGCCAAAGGTGCTGCTCTGCCAGTAACTGGCCTCTGCTTCCTACTGCAAGTGGTTGATGTGTGGAATTGGGGCTTCCTGCTGCCTGCTGACCCCTGGGCTTCTCCTTGCCCTGACCCTGGGCGCTGTTCCTCTGCTCCTGACACTGCTGTCGGCAGCCACCACTCTGGCTCCGGTGTGCTCGGCGTCACAACTTCCCATGAGCTGGAATAGCTGTGCCAGGAGTGAGCTGTAAATCCCTCAGAAGGCTGGGAAGCCCTTGATTAATTAACCAAACTGAAGAAGGGTTGTTTGAGCTATCTCTGGGAAGAGTTCCACCTGGCTTACAGCAAAGGTCTTGGATTTGGGACTGTCTTTTAGCCACAGAGCAGCCCAGATTCCTTCGTGCATCCTTGGATTCTTCCTGATCCATGGCTCTCCTCTGTGTCCTGCAAGGCTTTGCTTGCTTTGGCTCCTCAGAAATGCTGGTTTTTACATAAAGGGCCCTGTTTTGGTCTATGCCTGGGTGCAGAATGGGCTTGGCTGTGGGGAGGGGCACAGGCAGACCTGGCTGCGCTGGACTCTCTGGTGGGAGGCAGATGGATGGGACCATGTAAGCTGACTCTGCCATTCCTATGATTGGTCTTCCATTGGGATTCAGCATCTTGACTTTCAGACCAGAGCAAGTGTCTCTAATATTGCTTGAGGCCAGCTTTTACATCCTGTTTTATAATATTCCCTGACATTCCCCACATTCCTGGCAAGGAGACTTCTGAGCTTTTTTGAAATGTTCCTTCGTCTCTTTGGAAAACTGTGACATCTTTTAAGACTTCTTCAAAATGCTGTTGTCCTGCTGTCCTGGCATCTCCTGTTAGCTCCATAAAGAATGGGAAGCCTTGAGTTTCAACTCCAGCCCCAACAGCATCTCCTTCCATTTGGGAGAAAGGGGAACAAAGAAGGAGGCAGACCATGTGCTCCTGTTTGACTCAGTGACCTTCCTAAATCTGATGTCCCTGCTGTGTTTCCACCCCTGCCTGCAGGTTTCACTGCTCTCCATGTTTTTGGGATTATATTGGGACTGTTGCCTGAGCTTGCATCGTTGCCACAGCCTGTCAGGACAGCAGGATGGGCTGGGGTCCCCCCTGGGTCCCTAGGGCTGGGTCTGCAGGGTGTGAGCTGAAGATGGGATGTTTTCCAATGTTGTATCCATGGATAGGGATGAGACACTTGTGGTGTTTCTCACCGGGAATCAGAAGCAAGGTTAGGTGATGCTCAGCTGCAGGGATCTCCCAGCTCATTCTGGGAATGATTTGTGCCAAAGCACCGGTTTGGGAAGTGCAGGCACAGGGAATGGGGTTTTCATTGGGGAGACTAATCCTGTGTCAACCACAGCTCCTTTCTTGGACCATGCTGACCCCTCTGCTTTGGGCTGAGAGCTGAGCTGACTCCTGCTTCATGTGGAAGAAGCATTCCCAGGGCAGGTGGAGCACACTGGGCTCAGCACAAACTGGAAATTTGTAGGGAATTGGGTGATTTAGTCTGGATATCTCTGATTGCAGGCACTGATGTTCTTGTCCCTGAACCATCTTTTTGAACTTTTAGTCCTCTTTGATATCTTGAGGGACTGGGAAATTTATGACAGCCTAGCCTTGGCTGTCAGTTTTCCCATCCCTTGCACACAGAACCTGCTGGCAGCTCCTGCAGTTTGCCAGCCGGCTGAGAGGAGCCTCATCTTTGAGGATTGAGGAGTTGATGCCTGATGTTGAGAGGGATTTTGGGGTGTCCATCTCTCTCCTCGCTCCCAGTGTACTGCCGGACGCTTTGCTCTCAATTTCCCCGGCTGGAATTGAAAGCCGTGGCTCAGCCGGCAGCACCGGGGTGCCATGCAGGGCAGGACAGGGGCTGGGAGCTGGGAGCGGGGCCGGATGGAGCCCTCCCCGCCGCTCCCACCCCCGCTCAGCCGGGATGTCCTGTCTGCCGGGGCGGCGCGGCTCGGCTCGGCTCGGCTCGGCTCGGCTCAGCCCTGCGGGGCAAAACTGCGGCTCTGCCATGGACTGCCTGCGGGAAGGTCTCTGGACAGTGCTGGGTGGCCGAGGAGGGCGTGAAGGAGGCTGCGGGTCATGCTGATACTTTATTCGGCATTTAATCCACGGGTTCCAATGAACAAAGCCGGGATTAGCAGCTCCTGCCATGGTGAGTCTGCTCGCGTCCCGGCTCTGTGCTCGGATTGGGAGGCTCCAGCCAGCAAACGCTCTCGGGGGAGGTGGGAAAGGCTGTAAAATGACCTTTTTTCTTGTTAGAGATTTCTTGGAAGCAGCGTTTCCTGTGCAGCAGGGCGGTTTGCTCTGGCTTTTACACAGCGGGGCGAGGGCAGGGTTCAGAGGTGTCGCTTGTGTTAAATTGTTGGGGGTTTTTTTAATCTTTTCTCGAAAACCAGGATTTCCTTCACCTTTTTTTCCCCGTGAAGTGCTGTGCCCGGAGCGGGCGTGCCCGGAGCCCTGTGCCCGGCTGGGACACGGCGCTGGCACCGGGGATGCGGCTGAGCGGGGCAGGGATGGCACAGAGAGGGGCGATGGCAATGACAGAGCACGGGCTGGCCACAGTCACACCGCCTGGGGCTTTTCCTTCCTTTCCTTTTTTTTTTTTTTCTCCCCTTTTTTCCTTCCTCGCTCTGCTCCCCACTGAAGGTGCAGAAGAGACCTGCAGCCCTGGCAATATTTGGGTTTATTTCTGCCAGAGCCAGCCGAGCCTGTGGGAGCGCTGCGATACAGCTCGTGCTGACCTCCGATTGTTTCCTGAGCCAAAATCCTTTAGTGTGAGCCCAGTCCCCCGGCCCTGCCAGGCATGGCCAGGAGTGCCATGGTGCTGGTGCCTGGCAGGGCCAGGGGTGCCATGGAGCTGGTGCCAGGCGTGCTCTGGGATGTGGCATCACCTGCTGACACCAGTTCACTGATTTAAAAGCAGTTTCCAGAAGGAGGAGAGGAGGAATGAGACAAGAGCGGGGTTTGGAGCTGTGGGGTGGAGCTGGAGCTGTGGTGAGCGATGCCCAAGCAGTGCTGGTGGGTGTGGGGTGCAGCAGGAGGGTATCCTGATGGGGAGAGACCTGTGAGCTGGTGACAGTCCTTCCCCTGTGCACACAGACCTGTGTCCCCCTGAGAAATGTCCCTTGGCTGCGTTTGGAAACTCGGAGTTTGGGTTATGCCTCCATGTGTGGGGTCCCTGCACGGACAGCCTGCACCCCTGTGAGCTGAGGGAGGCTGCACATCCTTGGGGTTAAACTTGCGAATTTTGCAGATCCTTCTGTTGTGGGATGGGATTTCAGAAGTTTAGCAAGGAGCACATGCAGGCACCCGAACTTCCCCTGAGCAGCAGGGACTGGTCAGTAAACCAAAGTGTGGTGGGGAAGGAGGCAGGATCTTGTGCAGAGCTGGGAAATACTTGATTTGGGTTTATTTTTGTATTGCAGCCTTTAAAAAGGGAAGAAGAGAGCCCTAAAGTAACCATTCATGCCTCTGCTGGGAATCCTGTGCCTGTTCCTTCCTTCATGGGCTTGTGCCCATGCCAGCATGGCCACTGCTGGGTGTCACAGTCATGGTCTGGGCTCCCTGTCCCTGGTGGCCTGTAGGGCTCCCACCAAAGCTGCTGGAGCCTGAGCATTCTTCAGCGAGGAACAGGGGTGGGTTTGTGATTCTGTGCAACATGGAAAAAGCTGCAAGACCACAAGGGAATTCTGCTCCATGGGTTCCTCTGGTAACACACGTGTTTATGCTAAATAAATGCATAAAAGTAGGAGGGAATTCTCTCGTGTATTAAGGAAATAGCTGCTCTTTAGTGCCTGGATTTAGCAGTAGGAGCTGGGGGTTGTTCCTCAGCGTGGGAAGCAGGAGACCAGCTGCAGCAGGTCACATCCATGGGAGATGAAAATGCTCCGGGGTGATTGGAGCTCCCTGCAGAGCCAGAGCTGCTGGTGGTTCTGTTTTTTTTAGCAGAACTGTTGGTGTTTTCCTTTGACTTGGCCTTCCTTGGCCTTGGGTGGTGGCTGGTGTTGGGTCTCGTGCAGCGCTGCGGACGTTGACCTCAGTCCATGCTGGGTTTAGTGCTCTTCCAGGTGGTGAAAACTGGACTTCTGCTGTTGCTGTTTAAAGAAACATGAGATGTGATGGCTCCTCACTGGGATTGCAGCCTGGCTGGTACCTGGGGTGGGTGGTGGATGCTGCTGAAGCTCTGGCACCGCTGGCTGCCCTCGGAGTGACGGCGTCTGCTTGTCCAAACAAAGTGCATGTGAGATCCATGGGATGGTCAACAGGAAAACCCTGCAGTTTTAGGAAGGGTGGACTACAGGATGGGAAAGATGGATTAATTCTCTTAAGCATCTGAGTAGCTGTTTTCATCTTGCTCCTTGTGGACGCCTCATGACTCAAAGTTGGAGGAGGCTGGAGCAACCTGGGGTAGTAGAAGGTGTCCCTGCCCATGGCAGAGGGCCAGAATGAGATGATCTCTAAGGTCCCTTCCAACCCAAACTATTCTGGGATTCTCTTCTGGATTTTTCTTTCTGGCTTCAGCAAACACCAAAGAGAAGGATGAAACTTCACCGCAAGCTTAGATCCGACAGAGGTGGCTGTGCTGGCACTGATAGAGCCAGAGACTCTCTCTACTCTGAGCTTGCTTTGCCATTGCCTTTTCAGAGATGGAACCCCAGGTTCCCTCCATGCTGAGCTTTCCCTCTGACAGCAGCCTCTGGGGGGCTGCTGCTGTGTGCTCCTGACACAGTGGGATGGTCCTGCCCTCTCTGTTATTCCTCTGGGGTCAGAGCAGCTGCAGAAATGCAGGTGGGGGAGGCAAGGACGGATCAGGGTCCTCACCTTCCTGGCCCTTTGTTTCTGTTCCTCTTTTTCCATCCCTTGTTCCCCTCAGACATCTGCTGTGCAGCTGCAGCCCAAGCAGTGGGACGTGTAACCCCCGAGCAGCCGCAGAGCTCCTGCTCCTGAGTGCTCTGGTGCTGCTGGCAGGAGGTGTCCTGCAGGCCAAAGGGGCTACAGGACTCTGAGGAGCTGCCTGGGGGAGCAGGAATCTCTAATATGCTGTAGGACACTCCTGTAGCCATCACAGCGATGCCAGGGACACTGACTTGGTTTCTGCCACCCCACCATGTCCCAGAGCCTCCTGGTCCTTCCCTCCTCGTGCATCCCATGCCCCTGAGCATGGCTGTCCTCTGTTCAACCCTGCCCTGTGGGGTCTGTGAAGGTGTTTTGGTGTGAAGAAGGGACTTGGGTTAGTGGTGGCCTTGGCAGTGCTGGGCTCAATGATGTGAAACAGCTTTCCCAGCTTAAACCATTCCATGATCCTGCACATCATTTTGTTGTGGTTAATGTGTCTGCTGCAGTCCTTCCTTCTCATATTTATTAATGACAGCACTGGCTGCAAACCTGAATTTAGGTTGTTCTGAGTGATGTTTGTGGAAGCAGAGGTGTTCTCTGTGCAGGTTGGGCCCAGCTTCTCTGCCAGGTGCCAGCCTGCAAGGGCAGGAGCTGCTTTTGGGTGGTCAGATGCTGCAGCATCAGATTCCTGGCAGCCACGTTCCTGCGTTGTGCAGCACAAAGCTCTGCACACTGCAGGTGCAAAGGGCTGGTGGAGCTTTTAGAACACAATAAACCAGACCTGAGGCTGCTGTTGGGCTCGTTTGAGGGGAGGAAATCAGAGCTACCACACTCAGATGATAAGGGTGGTCACACACAGCCCTGGAGCCCAGCTGAGGGATGAGGTGTGGAATGCTCTGAGGGGCTCTAATGCTGCTGCTGGGGGTCCCCATGCCCAGCCTGCATGGATTAGATCCAGATCTGATCCAGACATCCAACAGCTACAGTCTCCCTGCCCTGTAGTGGCCAGAGGGGTTCCTGGCTGGGTTGTACTGGTGCTCACAGACACCATCCAGCAATTCCCATGCAACCTCTAGGACCATTTTTGCTCCTGGATGTCCCTTCTGTTTGTGTTCCCAGCAGCTGTCTGTGACAGGAGTGGAGTGGCAGAGAACTCTGCTGCCATCCCCCTTGCCAGGTGCCATTCCCAGGGAGCGATGCCCTTGGAGCAGACATTTCAGGGCTGGAGGTGAAGGAGGCATTTGAGCAATTCCTGGTTGGTGACATAGCAAGGAGCAGTTCCTAAAGCTTATGAGATCTATGTACTGTGTGAAGGTTAATATGGAAACATGCCGTGTCTGGGAGAACATCCAAAGCATTCCTCATTCCTGTCCATGTGCCCTGTCCTTGTCTGTGCTGGCAGCTCCAAAATCTCTGCACTTTGCTGAGTGGAGCTGGAAGCAGGAGGTGCCCCTGTCTGTGTGGAGCTCTGTGTGCCTCCTGCCCCAGGAGCCCAGCTGGGTGGGCAGTGAGTCCCAGCTGTGCCCAGTGCTGGGAGGGCATTGTGGGGTTTCCTCCAAAGCCCACTGGGAGGGTCTGGGATTGTCATTTGGCTGCTGTGGGAGTGATGCCCTGTTCAGGAAGGCAGCTCTGATTTCTCCAGGCAGTCAGTCCCTCTGTTCCTGGTAGCTTTGGCATGAGTAAAATACACCTTTCCCATGGGACACCTGTTTCAGCTCCTCATGGTCTCAGTGAAGGCACAACCCCTGGTTCAGGAGAGGTGTTGGGACTTTCTGTCATTCCTGTAAAAAGCAGGCAAGAAACTTCTGCTTATAGCTGGGAAGGAAAGCCCCTGTTGTCGGCAGTTTTACTTTCAGGCAGGATGGAAAGAAATCACACCAAAAAGAAAGAAAAAAGAGCAATTTTCTCCCCTTGGTGCTGAGGTTGAAGCTTCCCCCGCAGTGCCAGGCAGCTGCTTCCAGCTTTCCATGAGGTAACGTGTGAGCAATTTTGTGGCGGGGTTTTCTCCTCGCACACTAATTGGCTGTGTGGGACGTTTTATGGGGATTTGGAACCTTGCTGTGGGAAGCTGAGAGCCTGGCCTGGGACTTCTTGTCAGTTCTGATTGTTAAAGTGAAAGTGCAGAGCTGTGGTTCTGGGAAGTGTCTTTCCTGCCTGTAATTCTGCTGGCCTCCAGTATTCCAGGTTGCACATTTTAGAGCTTTTATGGAATGTTCTGGGCTTTTCCCTGTCCATGCCTGTTCCAGGCCAGGGTGGGGTGGATGGAGCACCAAAAGCGCTTGAGAGAGCCATCAGGCATCAGTCACCCCAGAGCCAGGAGCCATTCCTGCTGGAGGCCCCAGTGGGTTGCCCCAGGGAAATGGCACAGTGCAGTGACTGTAAGAAGAGGATTGGGGAATTTTGTCCTTTTTTTTCCGCTTCAGTGTTGGTTTTCATCCTTTTCTTCTGGAGCAATGGGAGCCTCTTCTCTTCCTTCATTTTTGATTTCCATCCCTTCCATGGGGTTTTGGGACATCAGGGTTCCCAGCCTGCGAGTTCCTGACAGACCATGGTGACACTTGGGTTACATCTCTGCCCCTTGCGGGTGCAGGGGATGGGACAGCTGCTGTGGATACCTTTTCCTTGGGAAACACCACCCAGACTCAACAGCTTCTGGACAAGGGCAGGGGCTTTTCTGAGGGAGGATTCTCTGCTGGTTCAGAGGATTGTGCACCATTGGGAGCTTTGTCCACTGAAGGTGTTACTGCTGGTTTCCCCTGTGGGGTTGTCCAGACATTTCCTGAGAGAATTCATTCTCCCATCTCCCACGGAGAGCTTTCTCTGGAGCATGAAACCTAATGGGGCTGCTGGTGTCCCCTCCCTGACTGCAGTCAGGAAGCTGGTGGGGTTTATCCCCTTGTTTCTCAGGGATGCATGGACTCTGCTGGTGCCCTGTGCTGCTCCTCCTGCCATGCAGGAATTTCTGCACCATTTAAACCGCAGATCTCAGACTCCTGGAAATATTTTCTGACCAGTGGAGGCAACGAGATCCTCTTTGTGCCCTGCTGAGAGTGGGTGTAGTGTTTGATGAGCCTGCATTAGACATCAGAGAATCCTGGCATCTGGAGATGTTGGCATCTCTGTCGCTGCTGCCTGGGGCTCAGGCTGAGCTGGGTGGAGGGTGGAGGGTCTCCAGGCAGCAATCCCTGGGCTCAGGCTGGATTCCCAGTGGAGGCTGCAGCCAGGGATGTGTGCTGGGCTCAGGTCCCATCACCCTGCCTGACAGTGAGGCTGCTGAGAGGTGACAGGGAGGGCTGGGAACACGGCTGGAATGGGTGACCCTGTGCCCAGGAGTGTTTGCCTGCCCGGCCTTTCCTGCACTTCCCTGGGAAAGCACGTCCATGGGAAGGGTGGGAAGAGGAGGAAGCTGGCTGCTGGCTCCCTCTGGGACAGGACACTTGGAAACCTTTTCTGTGACAGCATTTCTACATGAGGAGGGCTCAGCCTCAGCTGGGCAAAGCCCCCCCTGCTCCAGGGGGCTTCTTCCTGTTTGAGGGGTTCTGGGCTGATGCAGGACTTTCCCCAGCAGGCAGAGCCTGAGACCTGGCTCCCAAAAAGGAGAGGTGGAGGTTCGGGGTCCTGGCCCCCTGCCAGCCCGTGCCTGGGGGAGGCAGCGGAGGGAAGGAAATGTCGTGTTCTGACTCCGCATTTCCACCACGGTGATGGGTGGCTGAGCTCAGTCCTGCACGGAGCATCCTGCTGCAGCCCTGGGCTCTGACTGCTCCTGGGCTGCTGGGGGTGGCCGTGGTCACACTGGGTGTCACAGGCTCCAGCCTGACCCCAGTCAGTGCCCAGCCATGCTCTGGTACCAGCTGAGCCCTGCTGTGGGCAGGGGTAAGCTCAGCCACAGCCCTGCTCCTGCTGCCCTCCACCAGCCCCATCCCTGGGGCAGGATCCATGGCACAGGTAGGAGGTTGGTGGTTTTGCTCATGGCTGGGGGCACACGGAGCTGCAGTCGCTGGGACTGACCCCATGAAATTCCCATTGGGATGAAGGGGCAGCAGAGTGGGGCAGGGCTGGGAAACTGGCAGGTCCATTGGCAGGGGCCGTGGGAAATGCCTGTGCCTGGGTCCTGCCCACTCCAGGAGTGTGGGAGGGATCTGCTTCCAGAGCTGGCATGGCCCAAGAGCATTCCCAGGGACCACCAGTCTTGGTGCCCTCCTGCTGGTCACATGCAGCCATGGGGTGCCCTCCCCACGGGCTGTTGGGTTCTTTGGGAGGGATATGGTGCTCCACATGGACCAGCTGACCCAGGATAGCTCCAGGGTTGAACTCTCCACTGGGGTTGCTGGGTCTGAGCCCTCTTGGGGGCAGGAGGGGTCAGCCCTGGATTTTGGCAGGAGTCATGGCATGGTTAATGACAGCTGTGCGGTTTGGACCCAGATCCAGATGATCGTTCCAAAATTTCTTCCCAAAACTTGCCAAGTATTTGGGCCCGAGGTTTTGGCTTGGTCCTGTCCTGAGCTGCTTATTTGGAGCTTTTTTTTTTTTTTTTTCCCACTGCTCTAAGCTTGTAATTGGGAATGCAAGCTGTAGCCAGAGCTTTGGGCTGAGGCAGTGGGTGGATGGGGATGGAATCAGGGTATTCCAGTGCTGGGTGGGTCTGGCCTCAGCCCACTCTGCTGGGTGGTGCCTCCAGGAGGGACAGACCAGAACCTGAGGCTGCCAAGGCATCGGGCTGATGGGTGCTGACACTTGGCAATGACTTGCTGTGGCTGCGGGAGCTGTGGGCTGATTTCCCTCAAGTTCCCTAAACTGAAGGAATTTCCCAGGAAATGCTGCTGGCTGCTGAATGGGCTTATCTGGGTGATGGCTGATCCCTGTGTGAGGGGTGGGAGCCAGCTGGGGGAAGGGTGAAGAACCTCACCAGGGATTTGGTGCCCACTGGGATGAACACCAGCTTGAAAGAAGAAGCGGGGAGGGCTGGGTGGTGGGAAGGAGGTGGGGAGGAAAGGCTCCTTTGGCAGCCTTTGCTCGGGGATGTTTGCAGAAGTGATCAGCACTGAGCTTTGACAAGATCTGAACTCATGATTACTAAGAAAGATCTTCCTCTCCTGCCTGGCCAAGAACTATGTTTGGTTTGGTGGGTTCAGAAACAAAACCTTTCATCAGAAGGTTAAAACTGCTTCTTGTGGCCCTATCATTTGGGTGGCATCACTGTCACCTCCTGCTCCTTGCCTGGTACTGGCAGAGAGTGCAGCTGAGCTGTGTGTGCCCACTGCAGGTGGGACCCCTGGCTCTGCAGTTGTGCATCTCCTTTGCTCTGTGCACGTGGAATGTGGGCTCGGTGTCAGGGCTCTGGGGGAGTGGGCTGCGTTCTCGGGGTGTTGCTGCTGCTGGTGGAATGCTCAGGTAATACTGGTTAGCTTTTTTTTTTTTTACTCGGGATTGAGTGCTTGAGAGACATATTTCTGTTCAGATTTGGTTGTTTATTAAATTTTATTTTAAGTACAGAGAGTTTTTTAGGACTTTTAGTTATCAAGCCAAAAGCGAGAAAATGGAGGCAAATTTGGTTAGTTACAAGGTTTTTTTAAAGGCTATTTAATTAAAAACTATAATTTATATTATTTCTACTTTTGACCTAATAACTGAACACTTGTGACCCACTCTGCAGGATTTTTTATCCGACCAAAAACTACCTCAAATCATGAAGAAGAAGAAACAAGAAGGAAGAGACAATGCTTAAGAATGTCCATTTTGTCTCATACCTATTACTATATTCTAAGACCCTAAATTCATAACTTTTTACTATGTGAAATTACACACTTTTATTTTAACTACACACCAGTGGTTCTAACTTTATTACTGAAATTCAGAAGCCTTCTCCAAGGCTTCAAGTGTTCTTTTGAGGGTTGGTGTCAGAAAGCACAGAAAGTTCAAAACTCAGGGTTCCAACACTCAGGCTGGTTCTTTGCTTTCTTACAGAAATTGAAGCCAAGAAAGCGTGTGACTGGCTCCGGGCAGCGGGATTCCCCCAGTATGCCCAGCTGTACGAAGGTGAGAGCTGCCTCCTGCCTCTGACCTGCTCTGTACCTGCTCAGAGCCTGTGTCTCATCCAGATTCCAAGGGGGGGCTGCAGGATAGGTGGGGACAGAAGGGATTGTTCACTGATTATAAGATTGTTTGTTACACTTTGGGCCCTTGGCCACGGCCTGGAGAACCAGCCAGTTAACTTCCCTGCATTCCTGAACTTTTCCCCTTCAGGCAGGGCTCTGAGGAATCCTGGGGCGGCTGCTTTGGCCAAGGGCAGCCAGGCTTTGGAGAGCCATCAGCTCTGAAGTGATTCAGGGAGTGTTTGCCGTGGGTGGGAGCATAGGGGCAGCCAGTGTAGGAAATGTGGAGAGCGAGCATGTTCTCCCTCCTTCCATCTCTCCCCACTCCCACAACCCTGCCCTGCTCCAGCCTGTCCTTCCTGAGCCCTGCCTGCAGCGCACCATGTGCCTCCTTTGCTATTCCTACTCCCAGCTCCTGTGCCAGGCACCCAGGGTGATGGCAGGGTGGCTGTGGTGTGGTGGCTCTTGCCTCAGGCTCAGCTGTGTTTATTTTGGAGCTGTGGTGGGATCCTGGTGCTGGCTGGGGTGAGGAGCAGAGGCTGCAGCCGGCCCTGCCGGGCTGGACAATAGCGGGAAGCGGGGTCCAGCGACCGAAGCCATGGCCATTGTTTGGCCATTTGGGCACTTCCCGCACCCCCTGCAGCACCAGCTCCCTGGTGATGGCTTGATGAGCAGCCTGTTTGCTGCCAGTGCCTATTTTGGGGGGCAGGCCCCATGTGCAAGGACAGGCTGGGTTCCTGCTGGGACACCCAGTCCCAGGTGCTGGCCTCAGACAGTGCTCACAGCTGGGCAGCGAGGAGCGGTGCTGGTGCTGGAGTCTGTGAATGAACCACCCCTTCTCCAGCCTCTGTCCACAGAACTTCCCACATCCTCCAGGTGTTTCACTCTGTTTCCCTTTGTGTGGTGATCACACTCCATGGCTTCATGAAAAGATGGATTGAGAGTCTTGGGGCTGAAGGTCCAGGTCCCACATGCATGATCCCAGCAGACCTGTCTCTGAAAGCACAGGGATGAGCAGGGAACTGAATGGAGGCCCTTGGGCACCTTAACACCCTCACCTAATGTACCTGGGAAGGGCCATGCCCAGGCACCCTGAGCATGCACCATCTCCAGGTCATCTCCAGCCACTTGGGTTTCTCCTCTTCCCATGCCCACTGCTGCCCTTTGTCCCTAATGGAGCAGCTGGCTCAGGATCTGCCACTGATGTCACTTCCCTCCCCAGAGTCGTCATTCCCTCTTGACATCAGTGCTGTGAAGAAGGACCACAGCTTCCTTGACCAGGATTCCCTCAAATCCCTGTGCAGGTAATGCTCCCTTGCCACACCCTGCACATGCAATCAGACACAGACAAGGGCAGTGGCCCAGGCTGATGGGGTGGTGGGCTCAGGGGCATACCTGATGGGGTGGTGGGGACAGAGGCATGCCTGATGAGGTGGTAGGATTAATAGGGTGCCTGCCTTGCCCCTTGGGCTCAGAGCCCACTCCAGCACAGTCACTCCCTCTGCAGCGAGGACTCAGTTGTTCAGATCAAGGAACGTCACTGGTGTTGATTCCAGGGAAACAAGAGGTTTTTATGCTCCATGTGATGCTGCTCGTCCCAGTACCAGGAAACCAGCCAGGCTGCACATATCCACCTGGGCACAGAGCTGCTGCAGCTGCAGGTTTGGGAGCTGTGCAGGAGTGGTATGCAGGGAGCAGCGTGCGGGGGACTCAGACAGAGCAAGCCAGGGCTGGCCCCCAAAGCAGGGCACTGACCAGATGGTCAGTCTGGATGGGCCATGTGTCACTTGGTGCTGTGGGTGACTCAGCCCTCCCTTGGCTCTCGAGACACGTCATCACACCCGTGTCCCTGCACTGTCCCTCCCACCCAGAACAGAGAGGAGGCAGGAACAGGGTCTGTTTCCTATTTGTTTCCCAGCAGAGAGGCTGCTGTGCTGGGCAGGAGGATGGGTAGAGGTGGGCAGAGGTGATGGGAAGTCTTTGCCTGTCCCTCCCTCTCTGAGTTTTCAGGTCCTTTCGTCATTCCCTGTCTGGGGCACAGGAGCTTCTGAGGTGGTTTTGCTTTAATAGCCTGGAGCAGACACTCCTGCTCACTTGCAGAACCGGTGGCCCCAGCAGCTAGCATGGGCATGGCCTAGCTTGGGCTACCATCTGCTGACATTGTCCCCTTGTTAGTTGGGTGTCCTTCTGACCGTGGAGCCACAGCAGCAGGTGACAGGCACAGCCAAGTCTCTAGGGCAGGAGAAGCCAAAGCCACCCCTGTGACTGCAACAGGGCTGGGGCAGGGGCTGGGACCAGGGTAAAGCCACTCTGTTTCTTGCAGGAGGCTGATGACCCTGAACACTTGTGCCTCCATGAAGCTGGATGTTCACTTTCAGCGTAAACAGGTAAGTCCTGGATGCTCCAGGCACGTGAGGGGCTGAGGGGTACAGGGGATCACGCGCTCCTGGTGAGGCAGTGTCCTGGTGAGCTCTGGGACTGCCCTGGGCACAGAGTGGCTCCTGGAGGCCTCCACTGCCAAAGGGTCCCGGGCTGGTTTAAGGGGTGAACACGCTGCTCTCCTCCCCACTGGGGCCATGCTGGTGGCTGTGCCCCTCTAGGTCGGGGGATGTGCTGACCCTCCTCAGCTCCAACTGACTGATCATCCCCTGTTCTCAATGGCCCACAGAATGAAGACTCTGAGGAGGAAGACCAGTGTGCCATCAGCAGCCGGTGGGCCTTCCAGAGGGACAGCAAAAGGTGGTCCCGGGTGGGGTCCGCCGATGTCCTGTCGCAGGGCTCGGAGGCCCCGAGCTGCACCATGCGCCCGGTGTCCAGCCGGGAGAGCGTCCTCACAGACCTCAGCACCAACCCCGAGGCCACGTCCCTGCACAGCACGGGCAGTGTGGGCAGCGTGGGTGGCACAGGTGGCACGCTGGGCACTGCAGCCATGCCATCCGAGCCCCCGTCCCCTCTCCGTGCCACTGCCAACGCCTCCAGCTGCAGCCAGAGCGAGGGCTCTGCGCCGGAGCAGCCCTCGGGCCAGGGAGAGGGCTCGAAGGAGAAGCTGAAGAAGCGACGTTCTCGCAGCTTCCTGAAGCGGATCGAGTCCCTGCGGAGGAAGGACAAGGAGAAACCCAGCCCAGACAGGAGGGTGGCTCCGCACAGCAGCGCCACTCTGCCACCGGGATGGGGCTCTCTGAAGAGTAATGGGGACTTTGGGGCCACCAGGACCAACTCCTCTAAAAGAGGGATCCCTGCCTCTTTCCACAGCAAAAAACACTTCTTCTCGGTATCATACAGGACTAACCGCCTGCTCGGCCCCGGGGGCACCAAGGGGAGCTGTGACCCCAAACGCAGTGGAGTCTACCTGGAGGATTACGACACCGCCACTGCCGCCGAGTGCCAGCGCCGGACTCGCCATGGCGACTGCCTGGTCTATATCCCCTGTGACCACAAGCCCGGCACCTTCCCCAGATCTCTGTCCATCGAGAGCCTGTGTCCCCTGGCCGGCAGCTCCCTGAGCCACTGGAGCGCAGGGAGCGGGGCCGTGGGGCTGGGCGGGGGCGGCAGCAGCAGCAGCGTGGACGGCTCGTCCTCGCCCAGGGGCTTTGCCCGCCGGCGCCGGGGCTCCTGCAGCTCCCTGGGCAGCCGTGTCAGCGTCTACGACAACGTGCCGGAGTTCGGCAGCAGCGAGGATTTCTGCAAGGACGGGGAGGTCACCTACGAGAACCTCGACGACATCCTGCAGCACATATGGGGGCTGCAGCAGAAGGTGGAGCTCTGGTGTAAAGCCGTCTCGCCTGGTCTGGATGGGGAGGAAGGGGGCGAGGAAGAGGAGGATGAGGAGGAGTCGGACTCGGGAGGGGAACCCTCCAACCTGCATTTCGAAGAGCGGTCCATGTCGGATGTTGGAACCTCTGCCAGTGACTTTGACAGCACTGGGAACTCCCTCAACGAGGCTGAAGAGATCGAGACACGGGAGCGCCGGGATTCGGGGGTGGGAGCATCACTCACAAGACCCTGCAGGTATCACAGAATCCCGAGGTGGTTTGGGTGGGAAGGGACCGTGGAGACCATCTCATTCCACTCCCCTTGCTATAGACAAGGACACTTTCCACTAAACCATATCGCTCCAAGCCCCGTCCAGCCTGGCCGTGACTCTCCCAGGGACGGGGCTGCTGCTGCAGGGAGAGGTGCACAACCCGTGGGTTTGGGGAGCAGCGCCCGATGCCGTTTTGGGGGACTGGATGATCGCCTGTTCCCGGGAGGCAGAAGCGGGAGGGAGGGCGGGCAGTGCCGCCGGAGCCGCGCGGTGCAGGCAGGGGAGCGCAGCGCGGGGCGCTGGTGCGCTCTGGTGGCCGCAGGACACCACTGCCACCACTGCCTGCCTGCACAGACCCGTGATAAAAAGGTTTTTCATTAACTAATAACAACCATAAACTCCGGCGGTACGTGCCTCTCCTGTGCCAGTATTCCCTGGAGCTTTCCCCAGGAGAGCTACGGCTATTGCTGTGTTCTGTGGCTTTCCTCACCCAGTTTGGCTGGTGCCGGAGGGTGATGTGGCAGTAATGAAGGAGTGGAGAGCAGTGGGGGTTTCCTTAGCTGGGAATGTCCCGTGTGTCCCCAGAAAGCTGCGTTGGCACAGCTTCCAGAACTCGCACCGGCCCAGCCTGAACTCAGCCTCGCTGGAGATCAATCGCCAGTCCTCAGCCCAGCTCAACCTGCTCCAGAAGTGCTCCCTGCTGCGGCTCACAGCCATCATGGAGAAGTACTCTGTGCCCCACAAACAGGCCTGGACCTGGTGAGCTGGGGCAAGAGGGACTAGGATGGGGCCCACAGGCTGCAGCTCATGCTGTGACCACAGCTGGGGCAGCTTTGGGGTGTGGTGGGGGAAAAGCTAAATCAGGGGCTGTCCGCTCTGGCAAGTGTGAGCCAGAGCTGAGCCCCAGGCTCCTGGCATCATCCTGGCTTCCAGGGGGGGCTCATCTGCCACTTTGGTGGCTGCAGGTGTTCATGGAGAATTGTGAGTGCTGCAGCAACTTAAAAGAGTGGGACAGTAGTTTATTTTCATAGCCAAGTATTAAAATATTTTAGCTTAACAAAAGGTGCTGCCATTCCTGCTGGGAAGCTGCCTTGCTTGTATTCCAAATACTGCAGAAATGTGTGTGTGTGTGTGTGTGTGTGTGTATGTGTGTGTTCCCAGGGTCCTGCTCTCTCTCTGAGAGGGTGCTGAGGGCACCGATTGTTGCGCTGATGTCTCTCTGTCCCACTCTGCAGGACTGTCCCCAAATTCATGAAGCGGAGTAAAGTCCCTGACTATAGGGACAAGATGGTTTTTGGGGTGCCCCCCATCGTCAACGTGCAGCGGACAGGGCAGCCCCTGCCCCAGAGCATCCAGCAGGCCATGCGCTACTTGCGCAGCCAGTGCCTGGACCAGGTGAGTGCAGCAGCACTGGGATTTGGGGGAAAAAAGCTTTAGGGGTCCTGTTGTTCACCTCTTGTGGTGTGTGCTGAAGTGGGAGGGTGGGATTGTCTGTGGGAACCCAGCAGCATCCCTCACTCAGTGTCTCCTCTGGGTTGATGATCCCCTTGGGGAGGGAGTGTCGTTACCTGTCCCACAGGTGCCCACCCCCTGCTCTGCCCTGGCAGGTTGGCATTTTCCGCAAGTCCGGGGTGAAGTCCCGGATCCAGGCGCTCCGGCACATGAACGAGACCAGCCCTGACAACGTCAACTACTCGGGGCAGTCAGCGTACGACGTGGCTGACCTGCTGAAGCAGTACTTCCGCGACCTGCCTGAGCCCATCTTCACCAGCAAGCTCACTGACACCTTCCTGCAGATCTACCAGTGTAAGGGCTGGGCTGGGGGCAGCTCGGGGTCCTCAGGGAGGAGGGGTCCTCTGTTTGGATGGAGGGGGTGGGTGGTGGCCATGGGGACACCCCACTGATGCCAGCCCGTGCCCACAGTCGTGTCCAAGGAGCAGCGGCTGCAGGCGGTGCAGGCTGCCATCATCCTCATGCCAGATGAGAACAGGGAGGTGCTGCAGACCCTGCTTTACTTCCTGAGCGACATTGCCTCAGCTGAGGAGAACCAGATGACAGCTGGGAACCTGGCTGTGTGCCTGGCCCCCTCCATCTTCCACCTCAACGTGTCCAAGAAGGAAAGCACATCACCCAGGTAAGGGCTGGCTGAGCCCCAGCTCCCCTGTGCCCCTTCCCTGCCTGTTGTGGGAGGGGGCCAGCAGGGAATGGTGAGGCATGGGGGGCTGCTGGCTCTGCTCTATGACACAAATGAGAGCCATTGGAGTCTAGAGGTGCCCACCAGTGCCAGCACTACCTGATCCCCCACAGGGCCATACACAAGAGGGGCACCATGGGGAAGCCAGACCAGAAGGACCTCAATGAGAACATGGCAGCGACACAGGGGCTCTCCCACATGATCACTGACTGCAAGAAGCTCTTCCAGGTGGGTGGCAATGGTGTCCCAGCCCAGTGGGAGGTGTGACCTTCCAGCAGGTGCTGGTCCTTGGGTGAGCTGAGGGCACCCTTCCCTCAGTGGGACAACAGCCACCAACCATTCACCCTGGAGCCAAGTCCAGCTGTGTCCTGGGGCAGGATGTGGTGCAGGCTCTGTGTCCATCCTCCCCACTCCCTGAGCAATGAGTTATGGTTCTCTGTGTCCAGGGACACTCACAAAGTCCCCAAAGGATCTCTCTGCCTCACTGAACATCTGTGTGCTTCTGGCTTGCAGGTCTCCCATGACATTTTGCTGCAGCTGAGCAGCTCCTATATGGCTGCAGATGCTTATCCCCATCCCCTAGCTGACTTGGTGTGCCAGGGGGAGAGCAAAGATTTACACTCCTACTTCGAGCAGAGTGTACAGAATCTGCTCAAAGAGTCGTCAGAGAAATTCAAGGGGTGGCTGAGCACGCCAGGACCCCTGAACACGGAGCTGTCCTGCAAAAAGGTAAATGCCACTGTGTGGAGGGGCTTGAGAACATGCAGGGAAATCTGTATGGGGTGACCTCTCCAGTAGCCAGAGCAGGTCCCACCCCATCCCTCACTAGCCAGCAGATGGGACTGTGCTGGTGGTCACCATCAGTGAAGCTGTTAATGAGGGTCCTGTAGGACAGTCTGTGTGACCCTCACCTCGTCCCCTCAGGTTGGGGACGGGCACCCTCTGCGCCTGTGGAAGGTCTCCACGGACGTTGAGGCCCCTCCTGCCGCGGTGCTGCACCGGGTGCTGCGGGAGCGTCACCTGTGGGACGAGGACCTGCTGCAGAGCAGGGTGGTGGAGGCGCTGGACAAGGACATGGAGGTGTACCACTACGTGATGGACAGCATGGCCCCGCACCCGCGCAGGGACTGCATGGTGCTCCGGTGAGGGCCGGGGGGTTTGGGCTCGGTTTGGTGCATCCCCTCTGCCCCTCCTTGCTGGGCTGTGTGGGGTGCCCCACTGTTTGACCCCTCTGCTCCAGCCCCGTCTCCTCCTTGCTGGGCTGTGTGGGGTCCCCCACTGTTTGACCCCGCAGTGGGCACACGGTGACTCCTGTGTGTCGCAGGCGCTGGCGCACGGACCTGCCGCGGGGAGCCTGCCTGCTCAGCTCCCTGTCGGTGGAGCACGACAAGGTGCCAGTGGAGGGAGGTGTCAAGGCCATCGTGCTGACATCCCAGTACCTCATCGAGCCCAGCGCCATGGGGCGCTCCCGGGTGACCCACATCTGCAGGGCTGACCTCAGGTAACCTCAGGGACCCCCTAGGGAGGGGATGGAGCAGCAGGATGTGCTGCTCCATGATGCTGCCAGGGTCTCTTCTGCCCACTCACCCCCTCCTTCCTTCTCTCTTCTCTCTTCTCTCTTCTCTCTTCTCTCTTCTCTCTTCTCTCTTCTCTCTTCTCTTCTCCAGGGGCCGTTCTCCTGAGTGGTATAACAGGGTCTTTGGCCACCTCTGTGCCATGGAGCTGGTGAGGATCCGAGACTCTTTCCCAGCCCTGAGTCCCAACGGCCCCGAGACAAAGATTTGAGGCACCAGGAGGATGCTCTGTCCTTTCAGACATGGACTTGCCAGTGGATCCAGACTGGGGCTCTCAGCAGGAAGCACGATGTGGTGCAGTGGCCGTGGAGGGGGAGACAGGCACATATTTCTAAACATCCTTTCACCCCAGGCTGAGCAGTCCCGTCCCACGGCCCGGGTGCTGCGGGGCAGGGTGGCCACAGAGGGGAAGCCGTGGTGTCCCTCAGGAGAGGGAGAGAGTGGCCATGGGGTGACCTCTGAATGCAGGCTGTGGCAAGAGCTGGGGCCCCCACACAAGGCAGGAGCAACAGCAGGGGGGAAGGAGCGTGGAGTGAGGCAGGAGGAGCGAGCAGGGAAAATGGGGCCGTGTCCGCAGGTCGCAGTGTGGGGTCGGGAAGTGGAGGGTGGGCAGCGAGGGGGGGATTGTGTGTGTGGTGTCACCCGGTGGGGACAGCCAGGGAGTCACTGTGTGGTGGTGGAAGAGGCTGCTGTTCTGGGAGGAGAGGGCTGCCTATAGATGCATAGGTACAGCTCAAGTGCCAGCCCCTGTGGAGGGGCAGATGGAACCTGTTGCAGCGTTGGTGCTGAGTTCATGGAAGCAGCAGCCCTGTACTCCTGTGCCTTGCTGTTCCTTGGCTAAAAGCCCTCTCTCTGCACTGGGTGTCACTGAAAGGAGGGGTGGATGGACCACATTCAGAGCCAAGGCTATCCCTTAGCCAGCCCACCCGTTACTGCATGGGGCAGGACATTGCTGGAGCCCCGGGCAGCTGCACCTGAGTGGGAGGGGGCAGTGCCTGGAAAGAGGCATTGAGGTGGGGAGAGACCCCCCAGAGCAGCTCCCCCTTTGTGCTGCCCTATGTGTTGAGGGAGGAGGGGGTGGCAGGAGGGGCAGTTGTTCGGGATTCACCCCTCTTTGGGCAGCTACACATGGCCCCTGCCCACCTACTCCCTGCAGAGACATCCTTCCCCTTTCCACCCCTTCCTTCCCTTCATGAAGGAATTCTTCACTGGAGCTGTCAGCACCCAGAAGATGACCTGGTTTCTCCATTCAGGCAGGGACCCAAATTCCCAGACGTTGTTCCAACTGGAAGGCAACACAACTCATGAGCTGGGGACCCCCAGTGTCAGTTTGGCCATAACTGTCTGTGTTTTGGTAAAAAGAAAAGCACAAATCGGCCTCTAGTCTGTGTTTTTTATATATATATAAATATAACTAACATGTGGGGGAGTGAATTTTCTCCTGATATTTTTTTAAAGTGTTGCTTTTTTTTTAATCTATAAATACTTGTACAGGTGGAATAATAATATATAACTCTGGTGGCAGAGCTCAGCACCAGGTGATGCACACTTAGAGCTGGGTATTTTGTATTTAAGGGACTTTTGTTTTGTATCATATGAAACTGCTGCAGTTGTTTGACTTGGATTGGGCTGCTCTTCCCATCCGTGCAATTAATAAAGTACTAATGAGACCTGCTAGCTGATGAGGAAGCCTCTGTGTTTAGGGCTTCTCCAGCACCAGAGCAGCCCAGTGCTGAGCAATGTGCAGCCTTGGGACAGCCCCTGTGTGGGTGAAGAGATTCAAACTCAGCATTTCCCACATCCAGCTGTGCTCCAGGGCCTTGCCAAGGTTTGGGGTTCTCCTGGCATTGCCACCTGGAGGAGGAAGATGAGCATCCAGCATCAGTGATGCTGATGAAGAAGAACCACACTGTGCTGTTGAATTCCTGGAGCAGACACCTCTTGCTGCTGTTCTGGAAGTAGTGGTGAGAACATGCTGGAGTAGATGAAGATGATAGTGATGAAGGCTGCAAGATTAAAGCCTAGGGAGAAAGAAATCCCTCTCTGGGATTTGCAGCAGCAGGACTGCTGTGGCTTTTTGCATTAATTGACAGAGATATTGGGGCAGCCCTGGCTCATCCCAAATCCACTCATGGCCGGGGCTCCAGCACTGGGATGGAGAAGGTACCATCCCCATCCTGGGATGGAGGCCAGGCTGGCATCTCATCTTCCAGGGGCCCAGCAGGATGGCAGCACTCCACAGATCCCCCCAGGCATCCCACTGCTGGAGGGGTGTGAGCTCTCAGGGACCCCCACATCCTCCCTGTCCCCAGCAGACTGAATGAAGAGGGTCCCCACCCCTCTGCACGATGCTCTGCTGGGTGCAGACAATAAATTATACCCCAAAGCCTCTGCAAAGCTGGCTGGAGGCATCCCAGGGCTTTTGGGCTTAGCCCAGCCACGCTCCCAAATCCGCCTCTGTTCAGCACAGTCAGCTGATCAGTCCAGGAGTGTTTTCCTCCACCCCCTGCTTTACAGACACCAACACTTAAAATTAATTTCTTACTGAAATCCTCCAAGTTTCATTAACAGAGATTTATGTTTTTCCTCTGCACATTGTTACAGATTAATCTTTTAAAACCTTATAAAAGCCAATCCCTACAACTTAGCAAACCCTTGCACTGGGAAATGATTGCAGAGCAGCAATGCCAGGCTCAGTTTGGCTTAATTAGAGATAAAAGGAGAGAAAATCATTCCTTATTAGCCAGTCAGGTAGAAGCTGTACTGTATTTAGAGTGCAAACAGCCCAATTACAGGGAGGAACATGCACAGTTGTCTTTCATTACAGGTACTTGAAAATGTGCATCTGGGGAGAATTAATGATGATTTTCTCCTTCCAAAGAGAAGCTGCAGCCATCCCAACTGGCTGTGTGGGCCATCCCTGGGATGCTTGGGCTGTTATCTCAGCCCTGGCAGAAGGATCTTTAAAGGCATTGCTCAACCACAGCTCTCAGTGCACAGGTAGCACCTGGCTGGTGGAGTCTGCCTGTCCTTCCCCTCACCTACCAGCCTGCACCTTCACAAATACACCTCACTCTGTACCACAGCTGTGCCAGGCTCTGCAACTTCTCCATCTTCATGGGCAGAATGTTCCCCTTGCCCTAAATCAGCCCCAGCCAGGAGACACCCTCTTGTCTCGGGAGATTTAAGCAGTATCTTCATGCTGGTGAGCTTCCAGTGGACTGGAATAACTTTCTCAGGGGATAGGAGTGAACTGGTTTCTCTTCCTGCACTCAGACTGGGCTTTTAACCCCAGGCACAGCACCACACCCACTCAATCCCACCACCCCCTCCATGTGATTCTCATGGGATGAGAATGGGAAAGAAAAGGGAAGCTTTGTGGGTTGAGATGAGAACAGCTTAGCAATTAATACAAAAAATGATTATAATGCTAATGAAGAGAAAGAAATAAAACCCAGGAGAAACAAGTGATGCCCAGTACACTCACCCACCCCCTGCTGTCACAGCAGCTTTACACTCTGCTTGTATTTCTCAACATGAGCTTTGTTAGTGGTCCAAGAATTTCCCTCCCTTTGGCAGCAGTCCTTGTCCAGCTCCTGGGATTGCATCTCCTCCCAAGCCTGGGATGATGTAGGGCTGTTGGACACTTCCCCACATGGGTTCAGCCTCTGGGCTGTGCAGCCCAGCAAATGTTAAAATACAGACCCTGAGGGGCTCAGGGAAGGCTTGTGCAACCTCACAGCATAGATTTATATCCCAGGATTCCAAAGGTGTGACCTCCATGGCAGAGCTCTACAATCATGTCCCAGGCAGCCCCTGCTCCAGCACAGGCCCCTTCCTGCTGGATAATGTGTTTGAGCAAAGAAGACAGCTTTTCCTTTTGCTTTGATTGCCACTGGGATGACCCCTCAGTTCTCACTCTGCCTTCCCTGGAGCTTTTTCCCCCTCTCTTGATGAAGACCATGCCACCTGCCCAGCCTGGCAGTCACACAAGCAGGCACTCTGATTTCAGCATTCCTGCAGAACAGACATTGTCTGGTCATGGGTGAGAATTCAGGCATCCTCACTACCTGACTCCTCTGACAGAAATCTGGGACAAAACCATTCATTTTTACATAAAAGAAAGGGCTTTGAACCCATGCAGTGCTCCTGGCCCAGCCAGCACAGCACTGGCACCTCGACAGACACAGCTCCTCCTGGGATTACACACCCAGCTTGGAGAAGGGTCTGCCATGTGTCCTGTGGGATGGTGAGTGGTCCCAGCAGGAATCCTCAGGATCCTGAGCCCATTTCAGAACACAGATTATCCATCTGCAGCTCCCAGCCTGAGGCACCTCACTGGGCTCTGCATTCTTTTTCTGTCCTCGGATGTAGGAGATCCTTCAGGTAGAAAAGAGATGGAAGTGGGCAAATGGGAGATTACACTGCTTGAACTGGGACTTTGAAAGTTAAAAAAGGAACACAGGCAGTGCCATGATGGAAACAGATTGCACAAATCTGACCAGACCCTGTAGGTGAGTGAAGTCAGTCCTCGTGGCAAGGGGAAGAACCCAGGTGCTGAAGGAAGTGGGAGACCAAGTGTTTCTTAGAAGCAGAGATGGTTTAGTGGCACAGCTACAAAACAAGATGGAAGGATATTTGGGCTCAGAGGATGCTCCAGCTCTACTTTTAGTGACAGTCACCGTGTCAGTGCCATGGTTTTTATCTGGAATGATGGAACCCTGCAGATCCCTCGCTGTGGCCGCCAAGGTCAGGAGGGGACCCCATCCTCCCCCAGCTGGTCCATCCCAGTGCAGGTGGCTGCAGCCAGAGCTGGGGCAGCATCGAGGCACTGCCAGAGCACATCCATGGTAACAAGAGACCTGCTCCTGCTCCCAAGTGCAATTCCTTCCAGTGACATCCTGGTTCTGCTGGGGGCTATGAGAGGCTTTCTAGGGCAGGAACACGTCACATCACCAGCTGTGGGACAGCTGGCAGGCGAGCAGCTCCTGCTGCTCTGGCCCTGCCCTGCTCTTGCAGCTCCCTCAGTGACTCTAGAAAAGGCAGTTCCACCGTGAGTGCTCTCCCAAAGGTGCTGCTGCCTCTGCAGCCCAGCCAGGAGCTGGTGGCATTTCATGTTTCTTCCCAAACTATCCAGGATTTTTACTGTCGCTCATCAAAGCTCTGTTTGTCACCTGGTGTGAGTTTTTCACAATTGTTATTTTATCAATATAATAAAACATTCCCCAACCAAATAAACCCCACCCCAACAGCATCACAATCTCTGGTTCCAACTGGGATATCTCCATAAAGCACAACCCCTCCCTGGAAAACCTGTTTTCCCAGAAACTTGCCCCCTATCCCAGCCCCAACTCCAGATGTAGAAGCAGCATTTGTAATAATAATCAAACCTTTAGCAAACATCATTAGCAACAACTTGCCAATGAGCAGAAATAATTACAGGTAATTGCTCTATGGACAGCCAAGAGGGAACACCATTTTTCCATGTCAAACAGGGAAACACAAGTAGGGAAAGAGAAGCACCAAAGGACAATTTGGTGTTTAAGGCTACAGAATGAGGAGAGACACCTGCTCAGACCCTACAGCACCTCCTGCTTGGCTGGCCTTGTGCAGGGGCCTGAACCCACAGGTCCAGGAGCTTTGGCATTCCCAAGGCTGCCATTCGGGGGCTCAGCTGGCTGCATCTGCCTTGTCACCGTGCCCTGGTGTTCTGTCCCCAGCAGGACACGGCACCCCAGTGTTCCCCTGTCCCTTGGTTGGGACTGGGTCACCCACACCAGGCTGCTGTGGAACACCTCGGGAACTGGTCACAGTGTAGGGCGCCGCGGGGAGCGGATTATGTAAATGAGGACATCCTCTTTAATGGCATTCCAAGATTTTTAGTCACATTTAATTACCTTCCTTCTTCCCCCTCTCTGTGCCTGTCCCTGATCAAATTAAAACAAACAACCCCCGGCAGAGTGTTTGTGACAGGAGTCGTGTTGGAGACTAATTAAAACCTGACGATTGTCACCGCGACGAGGCTGGCAGCCCGTGCCAGGCGGCGGGGGGACAGGGGCAGGGCAGGTGGCACAGGGACAGGGCAGGCGGCACGGCGGCAGGGACAGGGCAGGTGGCACGGCGACAGGGGAGGTGGGACGGGGTAGCTGGCATAGGGACAGGGCAGGTGGCACAGGGACAGGGGCAGGGCAGGTGGCACGGCACGCTCGGCACTGGATGCTCCTCACGGCTGCTCATTCTCCTCAGATCCCGTGTCACGGCTCCTGCCCGTGCCACGGCTGGCAGGGAGGGGGACACGCGGGTCCCAATTACTTCTGCAGTAATTTAATGGACTAATTAATAAGCCCATGCGGCGCGGTCTCCGGGGTGAGGGCTGTGCGGGAGCTGCCGTCTGCCAGGGGAATGGGGAGGGGACAGCTGGGCTGAGCGCCCTGTCACTGTCTGTCCCCTTCAGAGAGATGGCCCTGGGCACACGGGCTGGTCCTGGCAGCTCCCCCAACACAGCACAGTTCCCTCTCAGCCCAGCGTGGGTTCTGTGTTCCTGCCTTGCTTCCCCTCCCCGGCAAAGCTCCAGGTCTGACTTTAGTGTGGAGTCCTCCCTCCCTGTGCTCTCCCGAGGATTTTCCCTTTTCCCCTGGGGTTTCCAGCGCCCGTGTGTGCTCCATCCCACTGAGCTCGAGTGGGCTGCTCTGGTTCCCTGTTCCCCTGGCCACACAGGTCCAGCCGGGCTGGGGAGGATGGATGGATGGATGGATGGATGGATGGATGGATGGATGGATGGATGGATGGATGCTTGCAGGCGCTACTGGCTGAGCAGTGAGAGGGAACAATCTCCCTGTGACGAACCAGCTGTGACCCAACCCCTCGCAGCCTCTTGTTATGGCATCGATGAAGTCACTAAATGATCCCTTGTTCATATTCCCGTAAATCAATAGGTCCTGGCGCTGTAATACACTGGCTGGTTCCAGTATTTTAGTTGGGATAGTCCTCAAGGGGAGCTGGGCTCGTTAATTAAATCCATCTAATCAATCTGGCCTGGAAGGGCACCGGTTATTTATTCATCAGAGGCTGCACCGTGCAGCCCAGGCGATCTGAAAGGCAGTAAATAAACATGGAAATGAAAAGCTGAGGCAGCAGAGTTTGCCTGGGCCTGGGAGACTTAAGAGCTGGGTCAGATAATATGGGATCACATGTTTAATTTAACAAAATCCAATAAAAAGTGCACCTGGATTGAACAAAATCCCTGGGATGGGGAAGCCGCCAGATTTGACGCAGGATAAGCCCCCGGGGGTCAGGGTGTGCTCAGGCCCTGCCCTCTCTGGACATCCCATCCATGTCCACACAGCCAGGGGGACCTCGGGGCCAGGGTTCCCGAAGCAGCTTCCCATGGATCGTCGTGCTCTGCTGCTGAGGAACGCACAGCACGGTGGGGCTCGCGTGTTCTTGGAAGTTAATTACAACGAGAGCTTTCCAGGAACTAGGGAAGACGAAAACTTGAGGTGATGGATGAGAAAACAAAGGAGGGCGATACATGGTTTGCAGAATTGTTCCCTGCTCTAGTGTGAAATGCTGAGGGAGAGGATGAGCTCCCGCCCAAGCCTGGTTTTGCCATTGTTGGAAACCGGAGTAATTTCAATATTGTTGAGAATGCAAAGACCTGCAAATTAGTGCTGAATAAAACATCACTGCTCCGTGAGCGGGGCGTGTCTGAACCCTTGGTCCGTTGGGCTTGCTATCCTTTGCAGCTTGAAGAGCTCATACATCCCTTCTTCTGGCTTGGTTTTCATGCACAAGAACGTGGGTTAACCTCCACGGTGCTGGCATTGTCCTGGAGCATTTCCAGAATAAAGGCAGGGGGTTCCTGAGGAGTGAGGGCAGGAACCCTCTGTCCAGCAGCCTCTGGGAGTTTTCACCAGCCCTGGAATGATGCTCCTGCTGCAGGCAGTGCCTGAGGGATTCGTGGATTGATGGCATAGGTGAATACTGGGGGTGGGAGTGGGAATGCGGGTCAGGGACCCACAGGGAGGACAGGAGGAAGATGAGGCACATGCAAAGAGACGTTCTTGGACCTCTGCAGGGGCTGAGGAAGAGGCATCTGGAGTGGCTGGATGGGGAAGATGAGGAGAACCTGCCAGAGCACAAGCATGGGAAGAAGGACTGGGGAAGTGTGGCAGAGACAGAGCAGAGCAGGGACCAGCTCTGGCTGGGCCATGGCTGGGGTTTGAGGCTGAGCCCAGCAGGCACAGGAATGTCCAGAGCTGGGGTTTGCTCCCAGCTGCTCTCCACACCCTTGGGTGACTCTCAGGGGGAGGTGGCTCCCCTGAGACACCAAGCAGGGGTAGGAGGAGGACTTGGCACTCTCGTGGGTGGTCTAAGCCAGAATCCTCAGGGAAAAGGTGATTCGAGTTTGGGTGGGTGCTGAGGCTGTCAGGGCGCAGGGAGGGGCATAGGATTAGCCTGTAAATCATAATTAATGAATATGCAAAACTGGGCAGAAGGGTTTGTCCCACTGCAGCTCCCTCTCAATGTGAGAACTCTGACTCGGATGTCATCCCACCACGGAGTCATTTTCCCAAAGCCCCCAGACACCTGTAACCTGGAGAACTTCAGCAAAGGGTTGCTCTGCCCAAATTTTGTGAGGAGCAAGAACCCTTTGGGGACATCTGCTGTGGGGAGGGACAACTCCAGAGAGCAGGAAGGTGCCTTCAGCTTCCTCCTCCTCCTCCTNTAACTCTCCCTGTTCATTTGGCACAGCAGCATCACCCACAGCTCTGGCTGCAGGCAGTGGGCGGGGGGAACAGGTCCCTGCAGGGCCAGGGCAGGGCTCTAACATCCCTGAGGGGGCCTTTGCCAGGGGGACAGAGACCAGACATGCCTGAGCCCCCAACCCTTCACCAGATCCTGCCTCCCCCCAGCTGGGCTGGTTCCTGTGGTACCTGTGCTTTTCCCCTTCTGCCTCTCTGGGAGCTTGTGATGGAGCTCTAATGACAGAACACAAACTAATAAGTGGTTTCAGTCACGAAGAAAGAAGCAGGGTTTGCATTCAGGTTTGGTGTAATCCAGTGTTTTTCCAAGCTGGTTTCTCCCCCTGTGTCCCAGACTCCTTGTGATTCACCACGACCTCATTACTTCTGAGTTAACACAATGCTCTTGGCTGCTGGTAGATGGTTTATTAATTCTGGACTCGTTCCCGAGAAGATGTGTCCTATCTAGAGAACAAATGCTTTCATCATGTGTCCCAAGATTCTGGCCAGCCCCTTTGGTCTCCAAGCTTGCCTGGGGTGAGGATGAGAGCAGGAGGAACAATAAATACGATCTTTCAGACAGTGTTTCCTCCGGGGATCAGAAAGCCCAGACACACCTGCCCAAAGGGTGCCCTGGGCAGGGGATGGGGAGGGATCAGTGTCCCCGTAACAGCAAAGCACAGGAGCTGTGTCCTGTTACTGGGACAAACAGAGCACATTTCCCAACACAGCATGTTCCCGAAATCCCTGAATGGAAAATCCATAATGCACTGGAAATGAGTGCATTTTTTGTCTCGCTGTCTCCATTGTTAGCTGGAGGAGCAGCTAACAGAGTGTGTCTTCTCTGGGGGCTGCAGCGGGAAGACAGATGGTGAGAGTGACTCCAGCTGTCAGTCCCTGGAGATGTGTGGAGGAATCAGTGTTTGACATCTGATTTAGCTCTGCTGCCTCCTCAAGTCACCACTGTCCCCAGCTCTGAAAGATGTGTGTGCTTCTGAGAGGGTTAAATTAAACCTCACCCAACCGAGGGACACGTGCTCAGCTCCTCAGAAATGTCAGCTCGTCCCCAAGAACCAATGGATCTGGGCTCATTCCCTGGAATCTGGGTGTCCGCCTCCTTCCCCTTGCAGGGCAGAGTGCCACTGGCCTGGGGGAGGACTGGCAGTCAAACCAAACATGCAGAAACGGGCATGAACAGCTTCTGGGAAAGGGGGAGCCTTTGGGGAGCATCCCCTTTCCAGGGCTGGCTCCAGAGTGGGGACAAGGCAAAGAGAGCCCTGCTTAGGGGACAGCTGAGTTTCTGCTGAGAAGCAGAAACACTGGAGAGAAGGAGGAGGAGGAGAAGGAGGAAGAGGCAGACATTCCAGAATTCGCATCTGTATGGAGAAGGAGTATGGTCCAGGGCTGTAACACGTCCCAGATGAGGTGGGAAGG
>VXBI01011166.1:536882-623979 GCA_013397375.1 Toxostoma redivivum
TGTCCCAGATTGCTCCAAGCCGTGTCCAAGCTGGCCTTGGACACTTCCAGGGATCCAGGGGCAGCCACAGTTTCCCTGGGCACTCCGTGCCAGGGCCTCCCCACCCTCTGAACAGTCTCAGTCTTTTCCCTCCAGTAAATCTCCCCCAAGGTTTCAGCACTTCCCTCCCGTCGTTCCCATCGTTCTTCCCTCCCAGTGACCCTCGTCTGTCTCAGACCGCTGTGGGTCTGTCCATGGGTCTGTCCGTGGGTCTGTTCGTGTGTCCGTGTCTGTCCGTGTGTCTGTCCGTGGGTGCGGGTCTGTCCGTAGGTCCGTCCGTGGTCTGTCCGTGGTCTGTCCGTGTGTCCGTCCGTGGGTGCAGGTCCGTGCCCGCAGCCGCCGCGCGGGGGCAGGCGGAGACCGCGGGAGGAGCGCGGGGCCGGGACAGCGCTCCTATGGGAACATCTCCATCATGGATGGAGGCCAGCCGGGAGCAGGGAGAGCCCCGCGGGCTGCGCTGCCCTCGGTGCGGTCCGCAGACTCTCCTGGGAGCGGTGGGACGAGGAGCTCTGAATCCGAACCGATCCAGGGCTAAAGGGAGCGAATCCACCGGGAATGAACTCCTGACTGCAGGGAGAAGGGGTGAGCTCGAAGGGTGACAGGACAGGGGAGGCACGGGCAGAGGATGAGCCCACGAGGTGTGAGGACACGAGTGAGTGCAGAGAGCGACCTGCACTGGGAGCAGGTCACCAGACTGCTCCCAGACTCTCTGTCTGAGCTGGGGGTTCTGTTCGTGTCCGTCCTGCAGCCAGAGCCAGGCCATGGGGATGGTGTCCACACCTGCAGATCCCACAGACAGACACTTCCAGAGTCGCTCCCGTGGGTGCTGCCTGGGGCCAGCACCTGCTCCTGCCAGGAGCATCCTCTTGTGCGGCTGTTCTCTCCCATTTTGGGTTTGTTCCCAGTACCCCTCCCCCATGTGGTGTGTCCCACTGGAGACACCTGTGTGACAGCAGGATCCTTGTGCTGGGGTGTGGGGCTGGCACTGGCCCCACCTGCCACCAACATCCCTGCCTGGGCTGCCGTGGTTGCCGGGGCAATGGATATGATGTGATAAACAGAGGGAAATGGGGATGACGCCAGCAGGGAAAGGGCAGAATGGATTTTATTTCACGTTTATTGAAGCACAAATTGCCATAAGAGCCAACTTCCTCGGGAGCAAACAAGGGAAGCTGAGACCCTCTGGGCTGCATGGTCTCTCTCTGGCCTCTGAAACAGCCTTTCAGCCAACATCCCTGAGCTGCTGCTTGAGCTGAGCTGAGCTCAAGGGTGGCTTTTCCATGGATTTGTCCATTTACATTTGGATCTCAGTGTCTGGGAAGGATCTGCCACAAGTGTGAGGCTGGGATGGCCACAGCAGGGTGCTCTGCAGGGAGCTGCTCCCTTCTGCAGGATGCACCACTGGAGCAGCATGGGAGGTGGGGAAGGAGACCCCGAGGGGACAGGAGAGCTCTGCTGCCTCTGACCATGCTGAGAGGGGACTCCAGCAGAGGTTATGGCTGGTCTAACATCAGATAAGGAATAAAAAATCCCAGATTTTGCATCTACATTTGCACAAGCTCTGGTGATTGATGTATTTCCATCTCTTTCTCCCATTTTCCTGGGCTGCAAGATGTAGAGTTGGAGAGACAAGGAATACACTGAGTAGCTAGAGCATGTCTAGGGAAGAGAACAAGACTGAGGAAGGGTCTGGAGCAGCAGGAGTGGCTGAGGAAGCCAGGAGGGGCTCAGAAAAGAAGATTCAAGGGGGAATTTCTTGCTCAACTCCCTGACAGAAGGGTGCAGCCAGGTTGGGATCAGGCTCTGCTCCCAGGGAACAAGGGACAGGATGAGAGGAAAGAGCCTCAAGCTGTGCCAGGGGAGGTTCACTTGGTTATTATAATTTCTTCCCCAGAAGGGTAGTGAGGCACTGAGAGAGGCTCTGCAGGGAAGTGGTGGAGTCTCCATCCCTGGAGGGATTTAACAGATGTCCTCTGGAAGAGTTACAGCAAAGGAGTTGAGGGGAGATCAAGTACCTCAGGGATGAATTTCCATCTGTAGGTAACAGTACCCCCATGGGCTGGTGCTCTCCATGCATCCATGTGTGTCCCCAGCACAGCCCCCAGCACACAGATGGCTCCTGGCCGGAGCAGGGATGAGCCAGCAGTGGTAACGTTATCCCTGCTGCAGATGGAATTGCATTTACTGATATTCAGGCCCAGGAGGGCCCGTGTACAACTCTGATCTGCAGGGAGGGGAGGGCTGTTCCGAGTGGGAAGGCCAGCAGGAAGATGAGCCAAAGAATTCTGATCCGTGCAAAGCCTTCCCAGGTACCCCACTCCACACTGCTCCTGCTGTCCTGCTTCCAGGCCATCCCACTGCAGCTGAAATGGAGAAGCCCTTGAGGAATTTTAAAGTGTCTACAGGAAATACCTGAAACTCTGTGCAGCAGGAAATGGAAGTGGAGGAGGCTGAGTGGCCATGAGGGCTGGGACACTGGCCCAGAGCATCCTCAGTTTGCCCTGGGTGAGGGTGTGGAGGGAAAGGGATTATCCACAGCTGGTGAAACAAAGGAAAAAGATTTCCTCTAAGAGAAGGGGAAAGATCCTCTGCATTCACTCACAGAATCCCTGGTTGGATAATCCTCTGAGGAGAGGGGAAATATGCTGCTGGTGCTGATGGGCATCACTTATGGGTGAAATTATTGGTGATTTATGTTTCCACTCAGTTGGATAAGAGCAGAAATTCACGGAGAAATGGAGGAGTGGCCAGGAGACTTGTCTGTGCATCTCTTCCCCATGCCCAACTTTGTAAGGGTCTATTCCCAACTCAGCTGCTCTCCCCCCCTGATCCCTGTTCCTGCCATCCCAATGGATGGATGAGCCTGGAAGTGGCTCCAGCCTGCCCAGGACATGTCCCACAGGCACTACCAGAATTCTGTCTGCAGAAATGTCCAGCTCTTCTGGCCACAAGACCCACTTGAGACCCTCTGGGGAGAACAGACAGGGGGGCCTTGGGAGGAGGAGGAGGAGGAAGAGGAGAGGAAGGAGGAGGAGGGCAGCAGGGTGAGGACACACATCTGCCTTGGGAGCCTGCTGGGAACTGAGCACCCCCTCACCCTCTGGTCTCCTCATCAGTGACGAACACGTGCACCAAGGGCCACCGCAACGAAATATATATTTATAACAATCATCATTATTATTCTTTCATCAATTTTCTCTCCCGTGGATGGAGCCTGGCAGAGACTTCAGAGCAGGCAGAACTGCTAAAGCAGAAAGTAATGGTGCCCCCAGGACGAATAAACGGAGCACTTCAAACCAGCAGATGCTGCGGAAAGCCCCAGCGCAGGAAATATCTGTGGAATGAATCGGGAGCTTTATGGAGCTAGGGCTGAAGGGATGCAGGAGAGTTCACCAGCCCAGGAAGGGAAAGAAAACAGAGAGGACCAGGAGCTGGCACCTCCTGGTGTGGGGCTGGCAACTTAGGGTATGGGTACTGGTGTGGGATGGAATTCCTTGGTTGTTTAGGGTCTGATGTCAGCCCTGATAGGAAAAATGAGATGTCCCCGGCTCATGGGTGCCCCAAATCACCTGTGCAGGAACTGTTCAGTGAAAAGCTGAGGGGTCCCAGATGGGCACTGGCTCAGCCCTGAAGGAGGAGGGAGAGGGCTCTGAGAGGTACAGAAGGAGCAAAAACTGCAGCAGCATCCTTGTGACAATGGGAGGCCCCTGCTCCTGCCCCTCCTCACTTTGCAGCTCCACTGATCCCCACACTCCCAGCTCTGGCTTGGGGAGCCCTGGGCAGGCCCTCAGGAGATGGGACCCGAAGGACAGATGGCATCACTGACTGTGCACAGCCACTGCCACCACTGCTGCCCAGTGCCAGGAAAAATTCAATAAATCTAGAAAACAAGGTTCCTGTCCTGAAAAGCCTTCAGACTCAGGCAATCCAGCAACAGCTGGGACAAAGGCATTCCTGCATGTGCTGCTGAGGTTTGGCACGTGTCTCCTAGTTCCAGGTTGTTGTTTTTTTTTATAGAACATCATAAAGTAATGTTCTATATTCTATATATTTTTATGGGCGGCAGGAGAGCAATAGAGGGCAGGGACGGCAGGAGGCTGGCCAGGAGGAGGGAGGCTGGGGGAAAGAGTCTCCAGAGGAGCACCAAGGTGGGCAGGTACCCTGGAAGCAGGGTCTGGGCTGGGGCAGAGGTAGGGGAGCAGCACCTGGAGGAGGGATGGGTCAGGTTCAGCACAGGCAGAGCAGAGCAGGGGTGGCTGGAGAGGGGGCACAGCCCTGCTCAGCTTTGTGCAGTGGGATGTGAGAGGAAATTCTGTGCTGTGGGCTGGGATGAGGCCCATCCCTTCCTGCTGCAAGAGCCAGGACATCCGAGAGCTTTCTCATCCACATGCTGGATGCTGCATTGCTCACAGCCAGGAAAGCACAGAGGGATGGAAAGCTCTGACAAATTGCTCTCAGGTCCCTCTGAGATGGCCACAGCTGGGACTGTTGCCACCTGGCTCCAGTGGGAGGATGCACAGCACAGAGGAGGTGGCCTCATGGCATGGAGGAGGTGGCACCATGGCATGGAGGAGGTGGCACCATGGCATAGAGGAGGTGGCACCATGGCATGGAGGAGGTGGCACTATGAACAAGCCCTTGGCTGTAGCCTGAGGGCACAGGAGCCTGACCTTTCCCAGCCAGCCACCCCTTGGTGGCTGAGGGACTGTGAACCAGTGACAACAAGACCTGAAAGTGGGTTTACAGGAAATAAAATGTTTCTGTGAGTCAAAGAGAAAGGGTTTTGGTGAGATGCCAGTATCATGCCAGATCTTCCCCAGTTCTCTGCAGTGTCCCCAGGCCATTGCAGCAGTGGCCATGTCCTGGGGCCAGCTCTGTGCCCACAGCCCCACACCCACACGGGTGCTTTGGGATCCATCTGGGCAGGGCACGGTGTGGAGCCAGCGCCCAGCTGGCACCCAGCCCTTGGCTGCACAATGAGCCTCATTAGATGCTTAATTTTTAAGATGCTCCCTAACTTTAGAGCTCTTTCCTGGCCCAGAGTGGGGCTCTCTGAGGTCCCTGCTGGCAGCTGCAGCCAGAGCTCGGCATGCCGGGGCTCGCGCCGCCGTGGGTGGCACGGCCGTGGCCTCCAGCCCACCCGCCCGTGCCAGGCGTGTTCCTGCAGCCCTTCCTGGGCCATCCCCAGGCAGCCCAGGTGATTCTTTCTCTCTGCTCCCTGCCCCTGGGGCTGCTCCAAGCCTTTGATTCCAGAGGCTTGTCAGGACACTTCAGCAGCTCCATGAAGATGCATGTAAACACGGCGATTAAAAAACATGGTTCCGGGGGCTGTGCTGAGGTTAAACATGGCACTGAGGTAGCCCAGAGAGAGAGGGGGGTGCCACAACAGGGGATCTAATTTTTTAAGCTCCCAGGAGCTCACACCAGTGGGGCTGGGGGCACAGCTGGGGATGTAGGAGGGGGGAAACTCACCCCCAGAAGACAGCAGGGAGGAGAATGTGTTGCTGTAGGGTTCAGGGAAGATTCTCTGACTGTTCAGGGAGGAAGGAAAGAGCAATTTTTAGATAAAGTGACTGGACTGCCCTGACAGCCACATTGTTTATTAGCAGAAAGTTGGAGGATTTCAGAGAGAAATTGTTATGAAGCTCGTTTATTCTGTTCAGCTCTGCAGAGCAGCCAGGGCCTCACCATTCCTGGCCAGAGATGGAACAGCTCGTGGATGTTCTTCCAGTAAAGTACAGCTGGGCAAGGAAGGTAATTTCTTTCCCCCCTCCTTTACTGTTTCACACCTTTCTCTCGCCACATCAGAGCTGCCTTTTGCTGTGTCACATATTGACAGGTGCTAAAGTTGGGTCCCAACCAGGGGAGCTTGGCAGGGAGGGGAAAGTGGTTTTGGTTGTGGATCAGAGCAGGGTCCAGTGTGGAAGCTGCAGCAGCCCCTTCTCTGCACAGCATCAGCTGCAGGTACTGCCACAGGGATGCTCTGGTGGTTGGTGCCTTGGTGCTCTTTCAGAGGAGGGTCCCACTGACAGTGCTCAGCAAAGCTCTCATTAATGCACTCTCATTAATGCTCTGGATTTGGGGTGATCAGATCTTCAGAGCCTGTTCTGGCCTCTCCTCACCCTCAGTCCTCCTCCCCAGCCCCATCTCCCTTCCTGGGGCTGTTATTTGTCTTGGCAGCTTTGAGGAGTAGGAATGGGAAAAGGAACAGTGGCTGGAGCAGGAGTGGTGGGTGGGGCAGGAGTGGTGGGTGGGGCAGGAGTGGTGGATGGACCAGGAGTGGTGGCTCTCTCTGTGCCAGGCACACAAATCTCTCCAAACCAGCTGGAGGAGGAAGAGCTCTTCCTGGGAGCACTCAGGGCATCCCTCTCTGTTCCCCAAGCTGACAGGCTATGGCCAGCAGTTAATATCCCTCTGGCACAGTGCCCTGCCCAGGCAGGGTGTCAGGCTCTTCTTTTAATAACTTATTTATCTTTCCTTATTGCAGGAATGATGACAGTTTTCATTATTAAGCTGCTAGGTAATAGTGTAGCCTTTGGTGGGAGCTGACTCATCATCCCCTCTTTGCTGTGCTGGATTCAGGTCCCCAGGAGAGCTGTGACAGGAACAGGACGAGCAGAGCCCAGCCCTGCTGCAGCTCCAGGCTGGCAGGGCAGCCACAGGCACTGGGCACACACATGGGGCACATGTCTGTTGGATTTTAGAAATTTGGGGTTTTTGAGCTTTCTGTGCTGTCTGGCACTGACCCCTGAAGAACACTGCTTTTAACCTAAAGCCTTAAAGAAAGCTTCTAAATTTAAGTGACAAAGTTAAAATTATGAGTGTATAATTAAACAAAAGTGTGTGTTTTTATATAGTAAAAAATTTTAAATTGAAAACTCTTTACTATGTAAAAACACAACTTATTTAATTATACGTTCAAAATTTTAACTTTATTACTTCAATTTAAAAACTTTCTTTAAAACTTTAAATCAAAACCAATATTCTTCAAGAAATCAGTACCAAATAAACCCCAAACCTCAAAAATCCCAAATTTCTAGAATCCCACACATGTTCTGAGAGGCTCTAGTGACATCCCCAGTGATGCTCCCTGTCCCCCAGTGCTGTCCCCTTCTCTGCTGTCCTGTTGTCCCTGTGTCCTGCCCTGAGGAGCTGGTGCATCCCTTGCCGTGGTGGTGCCAGAGCAGGGACACTGGGGACATGGAGCACAGGGTGATGGGCAGCACAGGCAGTGCCACGACCCCAGCTTAGCCCCAGGCCCATGCAGGGTGGCAGGGATGTGGAGAGAGCTCTCCAGATCCTGCCCTGCCCTGGAAGCAGCGTCCTGCTCCCCAGCCGGGGGATTTGGAAACCACCATCCCACAGTGGTTGTGTGTGGGCACCTTGGAGCTGGAGGGAAGCCATGGAACAGTTGGGGAGGCTCTCCCTGCCCTGCTGAGCCTGTTGCTCCTCTGGCCAGGGGAGCTCCCTGGGGATGGTGACACTTGTGGCAATGCCAAGGGAACGAAGGCAGAGCAGAAGGGACACCTGGGACCCAGCCATGTGTCAGGGATGCAGCACTGCCACCCTCCCTGGGCTGTGCTGGCAGCAGCAGCAGGGATATATGAAATCAATTAAACATGACCCATTTTTAATTAGATGTACAAACACGCCTAAAGTTAAATGAGGGCTCTTTATAAAGAAAGAATGTGGTGTGGTACCACGTTAAATGAGAAACTCATGTACTTCCCAAGCGGGAGCTTCCCAGATTTACACGTGGAGCTGCCTGTGCAAAGCAGCCCTTCTCCTGCTGCTGGGCAGAGGCAGAGGGATGTTCCCGCAGAGGGATGTCTGGCTGTGGGGACAGGGACCCACACACAGTCACTGGTGGGGCTGGCAGCTGGGAGGGGGCTTATCCTGCACCTCCAGAAGCCTGAAAGCCACTGGATGGTCCCCAGTGTGTGCCCAGCTCCTGTGACAACTTTGCTGGCAGCTCCTGATGCCCCCTCCTCACCCCCCAGCTGGACCCCACTGCTGGGCTCGTCCCTCCCTTCCTTGAATGCACACCTTGAATGCACACCTTGCTGCCCTTCCACAGGGGAAGAAACCAGGAAAAAAGGGAACCAGTTTCTGATTATGCCTTGTTTACTTTCATTTAGAGCTAATTCAGCCCACACAAAAGTTACTCACCCTATTAAAAGAAATTAATATTAAAAAAATTCCCCACAGATGCCTGTTCATTTTAGACTGTAGAAATTAAGTTGTGGCTATTTCCACCTCCCCTCCTCTGATTACAAACTATTTACATCTCAAAACAAACCATCTTTAATGGTTTTAATGGACCAAAAGTTTCAGGGCTCTTCTCTGTGGCCTGGGTAGTGGAACAAGTGGCACAGCCTTGAACACTTCCAGGGAACTCCCACAGCTTCTCTGGGCACCCTGTGCCAGGGCCTCACCACACAGGGAAGGATTCCCTGACCCTTCTCCTTGTGTCTTGGGGTGGGAGGAAGCCATTCTGTGCCCTGTCCCTCCATCCCTTGTCCCAAGTCCCTCTCCAGCTCTCCTGGAGCCCCTTTAGGCACTGGAAGGGGCTCTGGGCTCTCCCTGGAGCCTTCCCTTCTCCAGGTGAACACCCCCAGCTCTCCCAGCCTGAACAGGGCTCTGCCTGTGTTACTGAGGGCCAGGACTGGGGACACTGTGGATGTCCCCTAGCCATGGTGCCAGAGGCTGTGTGGGAGATGGACAGGTGACTGCTCCCTCCTCTCCCCTCTGTTTTGGCATCCTGTGTGCATTTTGACAGAATCTTTGTGAACGGAAATGATTTGCCAAGACTTTCCACTCATCCCAGCTCCCTGCTGTGCCTGTGGCTGGTGCAAGCCCTGGGCACCCTGCACTGCCCTGCTCCCACCCCCAGCAGCTCCAGAGCCTGGTTCCTGGGGGATATCAGCCTATGTTCCCCTCGAATAACATTCCAGAGATGTTTACAAGATGCGTACAGAAAATAAATACGCAAAAAAGAGAATTTACTAAAAATATCAAAGCTGAGAAGCTGTGGAACTCCTCGCCTGCCCTGCTGGCATTGCAGAGTGCCCGAGGGGCTGCCCATGGACTGGGATGGGGCAGCCCTGCAGAGGTTTGGGTGAAGAATGGGGCTGTTTGCTTTTCCCATCCTCATGGCTCACATTTGGAGCAGGGCATGGAGCTGGGAAGAGCCATTCCCCCGGGGTCAGGTCCCACCCTGCTTGGACCCCCCTCCCCAGCTCCCTGTGCCCCCCAGGATGCTGCGCTCAGAGCAGATCATGAGGCAGCTCGGAAGTGCTGTGCCAGAGGAGGGAAAAGCAGCCTATTAATTAACAGCAAATGCACAGTTAATGGGGCTTTTTCCCTTCCTAAACAATTCATCAAAATGATTTCATCGAAATTTAGCTGATGGGGCGCGAAGCGCAGCTGCTCTGTCCTGCTCTGCGCTTTTTCTGTCCTGGCAGGAGCTGGGTTTGGGATTCATGGCTCTGCAGGATGGAGGCTCTGGGACTGAGTCAGTGCCTCTGCCACTGCCACAACTCCGAAGATAAAGGGGCTGTAAGGGAAGGAGTTCCACTGCACCAAGCTGACAGAGTGCTCACCCCTCTCTTTACACATTTACTGCCTCAAGTTCATCTCAATATGGAGCAGAAATTCCTGTTGGGCCAGTTTGGGGACTGCAATAGAGCCAGGCAAGGGAGGAAGGCCAGGCTGGCTCTTAGGGATATGTCCTGCAGTTATCCAGTTCACCTGGATAACAGACTGAGCCCAGGAATGGCCTAGCTACACAAAAATACTTCAAGAAACAATAAGGTTGTTAAAGTTTTAGTGGTTTTTTAAAGATGGCTCTTATATAGGAAGAGGGAAACCAGCTGTTTACAGCTTTAAAGGCTTGGCTTTTCCCTTAGAAGTCACAGTGCTTTTGGAATTTAAAGGTATAGAGAAAAGTGAGAAAACTGCAGTATTTCAAAGCGCTGCCTCCACCTGGACTGAAGGCAGGTACTGTGCCCTGAGCAGCACAGCACCCCGAGTGGGATGAGATGGAATGGGGTGGAGCAGAATGAAATTTAAATAGAATAGAATAGAATAGAAATTAGAATAGAATAAGAATACAGATAAGAATAAAATAGAATAAACTAAGACTAAGACTAAGAATAGAGTAAGAATAAGAATAAAACAAGAATAAACTAAGACTAAGAATAAGAATAAGAATAAGAATAAGAATAAGAATAAGAATAAGAATAAGATAGAATAGTGTATTTTCAGCTGGAAGGGACTGACAAAATGAAGCTGTTCCAACCACCTGATTCTTTCAGGAATCACCGGAAGCTAGAGCATGTTGAGGGCATGTCCCAGTACCTCTGACACCCTGACAGGCTTGGGACACTGACCCCCTCTTTGGGAAGCCTGCTCCAGAGATGTGGGGTGGGAGCTGCAGCGATGGACAAACAGGATCCAGCTGCCAGAGGAGCAAATCCTGGAGCCTCACAACTTTCCCATCCAGCCATGAAACAATCTGCTGATTTTATTGAAACCAGATCTCTGGCTCCGTCCTGCAGCCGCGGCTCCGGCGTGTTGGGCACGTCCAGCAGCCCCCGGGAGCTGCCCGTGCTGCGAGGGGAGCAGGGAGGGGCACACAGGAGAGGCTGCCTGGCCACGTTCCCAGCACAGCCCTGACCACACTCACCACATGGACACGTGATTTTAGCAAGGTGGATCAGGCACTGCCAGCATCTGGAGCCCAAAGGGTTCCCAGCCCACGTCCCCTGTGGAAGCTCAGGTTCATCTCAAAGGTCATGGCTGAAATTGTTCCATAGCGAGTTCATGAGTCAAACCATCCAAACCTGGGGTCCCCTATCTTTGTGGTGGTGGCACAGGGAAATCATGGCACTGAGCATCCCTGGACTGAGACAGTTCAAGGACAAAACTGGATTTCTCCTGGAAATGCTGCAAAGCCTCGAGATTCTGGCCCTGGTGAGCCAAGCAGAGACAAGAGAGGTTCACACAGGGGCTCAATGATGTCACCAGCTGGCAAGTGCTGTCACATGCTTGGTGCTAGGACTGGAAAGGCTGAACAAAAACCAGAGGATTTGCTCTTGATTCACAAACCTAGATTTGGGACTGAGCCTTGAGGAGCTCAGGGAGGGTTCTGGATGTCCAGGGGGCTTTGATGGGGTCCCCAAGGGAGTTCTTCTTCTCCCAGGGATGGAGGGAGGTGGGCAACAGGGTAAAACCATCCAGCTGTGGCAGCCTGCCCTTTAACAGGAGATACAGACTGGGGGGATTGCAGTGGAGCCCTCTGGGTCACTGCTGAGGCATGGTGGGGGTCCCACACCATTCCTGAGGGTCCTGGTATGGATGCCATAGAGGGGCTGATGGAAGGGCTTTGTTTGTATCTGCAGTTCCTGGGCAGGAAATGCATCAGCATTTGTGTTGCTAAGGAACTCCAGCAAGGTCCAACCTACCCAAAACCACCCCAAACCACCAGCATTTGCAAATCAGAGGCACCATCCCAGCAGGCACTGTCCCTCTACCCCTGATGGGGGGTGAGGGAGGCTGGCTGGTGCAGCACCCCAGCCTGCTCCCTGCCTTCCCTCCCTGGAAAGCATCCCTGCTCACCAGACAGGGAGACAGGGGTGCAGCCACCCAGATGTGCTTAGAGACCCCCCAGATGTGCTTCAAGACACTCTTGATGTGCTTAGAGACACCCCAGGTGTGTTTAGAGACCCCCAGGTGTGCTCACAGACCCCAGAGCTGCTCACAGACCCCAGATTTACTCAGGGACCCCCAGATTTGCTCACAGACCCCAGATTTGCTCAGGAACCCCAGAGCTGCTCACAGACCCCAGATTTGCTCACAGACCCAGAGCTGCTCGTGGACCCCAGATCTGCTCAGGGACCCCCAGATCTGCTCACAGACCCTAGATCTGCTTGTGAGCCCCCAGATTTTCTCTCTTGGGTTAATTTATCTCTCACCAGCAGCATCAGGGCTGAGTGAGGGTCCCCCTCCCATGGGACACTGGGATCACCTTTGTCTGTGCAAGGAATTCCCCAGGCATGCTGCACTCCTCCTGGGATAAGGACTTAATCCTGACAGCCCCTTCCCATGCAGGAAAATATCCTGAATGTTTTAGCAAGGCAGAGAGTTATCCAGCTCCTGACCTCCCCTTTCAGCTCAGAGAAACCATTCCCAAAATTCCACAGGGATGTAAGCAAGGCAATAACCAGGGATGATGGGCTCCTCTCTAGGACACTTGGCTGCAGTCTGTTAAAGAGATATTTTGGGCACTTTTTTTTTCCCCTGAAGCCTGAGGTTTTTTTGAAACAGAGCGAATTAACAAACCCCAGAGCTGGCTGATTTCAGCTGTTTTGATGAATAATGTGCCATAAATGGGCCCAAACAAACTGGGGAGTTTATCTCATCTCACTGCACATCCCATTCTGTGTCGCATCCGCTCGCTCCCAGCCCTCCTGCCCCGGCACTGATTGGAGAGTCTGTTCTCCTCCATCATCTGCTCCAAAATGGAATATTTTGAGGATTCTAGAGAGAAGGGGGTTTTTGTCTGCCAGAAAGCCCTTCTGCTGAGAGGCGTCTGCAGGAAGCTGAGCACAATCAACTTGCAAAGTTGGGAAATTTGCTCAAAATGCAAATCCTGTCCCTCTGGCTTGGATCCCAGCACGGTGCAGGTCACGGAGGTGAGGAGCAAACACAGCCCCAGGTATTCACGGCTTCCCAAACCAAACACCTGAGCTGGTTTGGGAATGGATCCATCATTTCCATTTCTGTACATTTATTACACTCAGCTCTCCTCAGCACTGGGTAAAAAACAAGTGCAAATTGAACCATTGATTGGTTGATTTATTGTAGTGTGCATTTACCAATTGGTTTCTATTTCTTTATCTGAAAAACACCCACGAGCCTTAAAAGCCAGATTCTCGCTGATGTCTAGAAAACAGAATTACAAAAAAAGATGAGGGAAACCTGCAGATCAGTTTGTGGGACTGGTTCCCACTCCTGAGCTAGGATGCTGAGAGTTCCTGAGGCATCTTCCTGAGCATGGTCTGGGTAGGATCACAGGAATCATTCAGGTTAGAAAAGATTTTTGAGCTGGTAGTGCCATGTGTTCCTATTTATAAATGAATTAGATCCAAAATGCACTTGTTGCCAGCAGGATCTACTGGTTGGAGACCATGCAGTTCTGACCTCAGCAGCACAGGGAGTGGCTGGACATGGGAACAGGCTCCCCAGGGAAGTGATCATGGCCCCAGGAGTCCACAGAGCATTTGGACAATGCTCTCTGGCACATGGAAGGAGTTTGGGGCTGTCATGTGCAGGGCCAGGAGCTCGACTCAGTGATTCTTGTGGATCCTGAGTGATTTGCCCACAGGTGGGTCCAAGGGGTCACTCACAGCTCAAGCAGTGGCTGAAGGGTGAGGAGCTCTTCATCTCCATCCAATTCTGAGCCACAGCTGATCCTTTCTCTAATCCATGGACAAGACATCAGGAGCAGCAGCATTCCTGAGGGAGCATGAGGGGTTTATGTCAGGCCAACACAAAGGCTGTTCTGCAGCACTGGGATGTTTAACCTTGGCCAGGAGGAATGGTTGTGCTGTTGTACTGCACAAAATTAATTGTTCTAACCCCAAGAGACCTGACCAATGGTGACCAGCCAATTCCCAGATTTACACTGTCCCTCTCCTATCCCAAATAACTGCATCCATCAGTTATTTGGTATTTTTCACCCTGCAGCTTCCCCTGGAGACCTGCACCCTTGCCCTGGGGGGTTTGATGGGGTGGTGGTGGGTGCCCAGGTGGGCAGCTCTGCCAGGTTAGCAGGCAGCTGGTCCCAGTGTGCAGGAGCTGGCAGGGGTGCAGTGCTTGCTCTGCTGCAGCATTGCTCCCCTCTCCTGCCTCATTCACCACATTTCCTGTTGTGGGACAAATCTGCTTTTTGTGTAAATCTGTCAGCAGCAAGAAGTCCGTGAGTTTCCCTAAGTGAGTTTTTAGTGTATTTTTAATAAAGGTCACTCTGTGTTTACTGGCAGAGACAATCGATATCGGCTCATAATTCATGAAGGATCCCACTGGTCTGTAATGACCTGTGGTCAGAGCACAGAGCCAGCCTTGTCCACAGCCTCTCCCAGCCCCTGGGGGTCCAGCCACCTTCTGCCCCTGCCCAGCCACCTTCTGCCCTGCCCAGCCACCTTCTGCCCCTACCTGGATGCCTTCTGCCCATGCCCAGCTGCCTTCTGCCCCTGCCCAGCCTGGGGGGTCACCCCCCTTGGAGCTGTTTCCTCTTGTCCTGAAGCAGGGCTGGCAGAAGCCCCCAGCTCAGGCTGTCCTGGCTGGGCACTGCTGCTCACCCCTTCCCTGCTGCAGCCTGAGGGAGAATCCCCCATTTCCATCCATCCTCTCACCCCCAGAGCTGTAGGGTGAGCTCTGTTGGGGCATGGCCAGCAATGAGACACCCAAGGTGCCCCTGGGTGGAAATGCTGAGCCCCTGGCAGTGCTGCCCCTCGCTCTGGCCCCATGACACCCCCCTGTGCCCACAGCCAGCTGTGGCAGTGGCTGCAGGCAGCTTTGGGCTGGCTGTAATGAGGGAGAGCAGGAGGAGAGAGGGAACAGGAGACTAATGCCTTAACAAATTTGATTTCAGAGCAAACGAGCTGGCTGCTGTTGTGCAGCACTGGTAACCTGGTTTTGTGTTGCTGGCTGCACTGGGAAGCACGGCTATTTTTAGGCTATTTTTAGGTTCTTAATGCCAGTGGAAGAAAAGAAAAGGAAGGAAAAAAAAGAAGAAGAAAGTATAAGCCCTGCAGTAAATAGCTGGGCCTGGGTGGAATTGGGGTGAGCTCTGAAGGTACATCTGGAGCTGCTCTTCCCAGTGAGCCCCATCTGAGGTCCAAGCAGGGTGTCCAGGCACACCCAGCCCCAGGGTGGTGCCTCTTCCAGCAGGGGGGGACTGGGACATGCCTCTGGCTGGATGGGGACACTGGAGTGATGGGAGGGGTCCAGTCCAGGAGGGTCTGCAGAGACTCAGGCTCAGGGATGGCCCAGAGGTTTGTCCTGCTGCAGGGTCACCACATCCTGCCCATCCTCTGCTGCCCTCGCAGTCCTGATCCTCATCTTCCATCGGTGGAGCCATCCATCCCCCCTGCTCTGCTGCAGCTCCCTGCCCCCTCCCCAGTCACTGTTAGTGCCTTCAGCTGGGGTCTGCTCCCAGCAGCTACTGAGTTCATTGCCCTGAACTTTGGAATCAAAAAGGGAGGGAAATTTTAGACAAATGTTCCATCAAGTTTTTGTTTGCACAGGATGGCGCAGTGATAAACCATCCCAGGATGTCAAAGCTCTGAGGGCTGGTGGGAGCTGAGACCAAGGAGTGAGCAGGAGCTGGCTGGAGTTACTGTCTGTGGGAAGGAGCTCGCCTGGTGATCCTGAACATCAATTTGGAATGATCAGCTCACTTCCCCTTCACAAAGCAAACCCCTGGGAAGTTTGCAATGGGGAGACGAATTAATAGCCCAGAACTTTGAGTCGGGCCAAACATATGGCTGTGTCTGAAGAAGAGGCCAGGCTTGTGAGCAGCATTTGAGGATGGGCTTCCCAAGGAGCCCTCAGCTTGGCTGGAAACCCCTGGGGATGGATTTGGGGTCTCCATGAGCCCTGTGGTCAGCTGGAGCTGCAGCATGGCTGGATGTGTGATGTCCCCTGCTGGGACAGGGGCTGCTCTCAGCGCCTCAGGACCCTGCAGTCTATTTTTATCTGGCTTTTATTCCAGCTGGATTTTGTCAGAATGAACCTCAGCATGAGCCTGAGAAAAGCTGCTTGTACATGGCCTTGGGCTTGGGTGGACTCCCACTCTCAGGAGCTGGGCAGCAAAGTCAGGCAGGCACTGCAGAAACTTCAATTCTGACAATTTCTGATCAAATGTTCAGCCTGAGCTGCCTCTGAACCTGCTGCTAATCCCTCCTTGGCCACGGCTGGGATTGCATTTCCCAAATACCAGTGCAAGGATGCATTTGCACAGCATAAACCTGATCTGTACCAACATTTTCCACTTCCCATTTTGGTCCCATTTCCCAGGTCTCGAGGTGTGAGAAGCTCACCCTATGAAGGGTTTGTCACCTGGTCTGCGGGTCCCTGCCAGTGGCCAGGGGACTCCCAGCCTTCCAGCTCCCCAGTGGGACCCTCGCCCCCCCCAGCCTCCTCCTCTGAGTGAGAGACTTTTACAACAGCACAACCAGCATTTTTACAGTTCTGTCTCATGCTGATTTTTCCACTCCTCTCAGCCCAGGTCTGTGGGAAATCACTTCCCTTTTACTGGTGGGCTGGGAGCCATCAGCCACTTTGAGTGACATCAGTGACAATGCCACTTCAGTCCTGCTCCTGCTTGTGTGTCCCAAACCTGCTTTCACTAATTTGGAGGAGAAAACAGCAATCATTAAAACTGTTTCTTTATCAAATTCTCTCTTCTACCCTTCTCATCTGCTGTTGCTCCATCCCATTACTTTGCTCTGTGAAGATCCCCTTTGGGTTCCTCCTCCCTTCTCCCTTCTCCCCAGCTCGTCTTCCCACAGTGGAGCCACAGGGGACACGGGATTGTCCTGGCCCCCAAGCACTGTCACCAAAACTGGTGGCAGGAGGGGTGGGCAGCCTCACAGACAGGGGCAGAACCCTCTGGGGAGCTTTGCCAAGTGTTGATGCTGGCAGGAACATCCTGGGAAGATGGGATGGAAGGATGGCATTACAAGAGACAAGGAAAGGATGGACAGCTGTGGTCTGAGACCTGGAAAATCTGCCCAAGCTGGGAAGAGGCACATTAGTGCTCAGAGACACCTCAGGGCTGGTGCTGCTGGGACTTGTCCCTGTTCCAGAGGACACTCCTGCATCTGTTCCCTGGAGAGGGAGGGCAGCTCTGGCCAGCGACCCTTACCCAGGAGACTGTGTTACAGAACAATAACAATAACAACAGGAATAATACAATTGAGCTTCCCTAATCTGCAGTAAATGACTGGGGCACCCGGGGTGAGTTAATGAAATCTGTGGCTCAGCGAGTCCCGTCCCGCAGCCGGGGTCATCCATCACCTCATGCCCCTTTCGACAGCTGCAGCTTATTTTTAATTATTGATACTATCTCATAATGTCCCAGTAAATGCGTGGAAGTGAGTTTTATGGGAACGCTGTAGAAATTCTGGGAAGCCATTGTGGGGAGCAGGGGCTCAAGGGTGTGCAGGGAAGGGAAAGCAGAGCCTGACCCCCCAAGCCCCCAGCACCAGGGACCCCTGTGACAGGGCTGGGCTGAATGGAGAGGCAGCTGCCCTTATTTCCCTCTGCAGTGTCCAGCAGGTCTTTCACGACCGAACCACTCTCCCACCAGGCACAAATTGCCTTTGTTCCCTGTCCAGCCTGCTCTCAGCATCCTCCTGGTGTCCGTGTCGTGCCCAGGGTGCCCCGCCTGCCGCATCCCTCTCTCCCTCCCCGCTTCCCCAGCCAGAGGTATTTTGCAAACACAAATGCATTAACAAGCTGACGAGAGCCCCCATGAATATTTCATGTTTAACATGCCCTCGTTTCCTCCCGGTTAATGGATCTCTCCCATTATGCCTCCGCCTGTCTGAGCAGGATACCTTTTCAGTGGAACATAAAAGCTGCTCCCCGGTGAGGTGGAGAGGAAACCACTCCGCTCTGGGATTCAAGCAGAAGGTCCAGTGCCTGCCCTCGTGTGCTTGCAACATTGGGCTTCCCTTACCAGCTCCTATTTCCCTCCCTCAGCCCATCTCCCCTCCTTTTCTTTCCCTTTCTCGCTGAATTTTGCTGGCCTGGGTGTTCCTAACACCTTTGTTCCTGGAGCTTCTTGCACTGGGATGCTTCAGGCAGAGCAGAGGGACTCGGTCAGAGCTGCTGCTGGGAAAAGCTTGGGCTTAGGGAATGAAAAAAGAAAAAATAATTGATCCGGGTTTAATGAAATGTTACATTTTACTCATAGGGAAACGTTTGGTTTGTTCTGAAGTGCTCTTTTTTAAAAAGTAGGATTGAACGGTGTTTATAAAAAGTGAGGGGTTTTGGAGAGCAAAATCAACACATTCCATTGTTGAAATGTCAAAGGGAGGCTTTTAATCTGGGAAAAAGGAAAATTTAATTTTGAGATCTCAGTGTGACGGAAATGAAGGTGGAAAGGGCGGAATTGGAGTAGCTGGCCAAGGAAACTTGTACACAACAGGATGATTTCCCATTGTGGAGGCTCCAGTGGAAACTGCAGTGCTGTGGGACCCCTGATCCCAGGGGAGTCCTTGGCTCCGTCCCTCCTGCATCCCAGGGCTGGCAGGGCTGGGATGGGCCAGCAGAGCAATCAGCTCTTTGGTTTGATACAGTCAGAAATACCATGGAGCAGGAATGAAAACAAAGCCTGGGCCAAGAGCTGCTCCTGCCAAGGCGCCCTCGCAGGGCCCTGGCTCCAATCAGGTGCTGGGGTGGGGGTGTTGATAGACCCCAATAAAGTGCACATGGCAGGAGGGCCATGGACACCCTGTGCCACTGTCACCACTCCAGGCACACCCACAGAATCCTGGCACCAGGGTCCGCTGGTGCTGCAGATCCCGAGGGTACGGCTGTGCCGGGAGCTCAGCTCCAGCTCTGGGAGCAGCTGTGCTGGGGATGGGATCATGTTCTCCCATTTCACTGGCACCCAGGGGCTCTCATCCTTGGATGCCTTTCCCAGCCTCATCCCTGGCATCACTCATTCCCAGCCCAAATTCCGTTTTCTCTATGAGGTGATCTGGAGCATCTCCCAGCTGGGAGTACCGGGGAGTGGTGGGAGGGTTGTGCCCAAAACTTTGGGTACTGGGGAGGGAAGGGTGTCCCCTGTCTCTCACCATTCCCAGTCACCTCCTGACTCCTCAGCCAGACTTGAGGTCCCCTCTGTGCCCCCTCTCCTCCTCCTGGGTTCCCTCCATGCCCGCTCCCTGCCTCCAGACCCTTTTTCCTTTTACATGCAGGATTTTAATCTAATTTTCTCAATGCAAATCTTAACAGGGAAAAGCCTTGAAATCGAATCTCCAGAAGTCTCCTTTCACAGTTCAGAGATCTGATTAAATTGCAAGCTTGGTTAATATTTGGTGCGACGGGGGGGAGCAAGGGGTGGGAGGAGAGGGGAGCGGAGTGAGTGGATCTGTCGGAGGGGCCGGGGCCTTTTCAAATAATCTGTTTACCCCTGCAGCTAAGGAGCCCATTAGCAAGTGTTCTCCGTTCTAATTTCCCGTCGTGCCGTGTCCCGCAGACCTCACTGTGTTTATTTGGAGAAGCAGAACAAAATTGTTTGTATAATTAGATCTGCAACAAGGGCTGCCCTTGAAGGGTCCCCAGCAGGAAGCTTTCGATTGCAAAGGGCCCCCGCTGCCGTGGACCCCCAGCCCCCAGCACGGCCAACAACAACATCATCCCACTGGGATGGGCTCTGGGGGGCCCAGATGTGTTCCCCGCCCCTGCTGCCCGCGGTGCTCCAGCTGCACACCGGGCTTTTCCCAAGGGATGAAGCAAAACTGGGTCTGGCTGCCCACAGGGGACAGCCCCATGGAATGCCCATCTCCAGCAGCCCAGAGTTTGGCTGCTCCTGCATCCCACCCAGCTTCCACTCAGTCCAAAGCTGGGATGTTTTCCAGCTGTGTCAGTGTGGGGAACCTTCCTCCTTCCCCACTCACTTCCCCATGGCTGGGAATTCTGACAGAGCTCCCCCCAGACTTCACAGAGCCAGGGATACTCAGTGCCAGCCTGACTGGAATCACCAGGAGGTGCTCCCAGAAGTGCAGGAATGGCTGACAGAACCCTCCTGTTCCTCCTGTGATCTCACCACAAGCTTAGAAGTGGTTATTTTGGTGGGAGAAGCAGTGAGCAGTGATAGGTAAATCAGATCTAGCAGAGGCAGCCCTGCAGAGCCCTTGGAGCTACCAACATTCCTTTATTTCAAGAGTGTTTTACTGAAAAATACTTTTTTTTAATTTTCTTTTTTTTCTTTTTTTTTTGCTGTTGGCAAAAATTTCAGTGGTTTTTTTTTTTTTTGGTAAATGAAAGTGCTTGAAAACCCATATTTTCAAAAAGGGTTTGGCAAAAAAATGATTAAGGAAAAAGTGGTCCTTAAAGATCCCATCACTGAAAACAATAGAAAATTTTCCCCACTAAACAAAGACTTAGATGATAAAAATAAAACATCTTTTTTCTCTGTAGGGTATTCCAACAGGGACACAAACCAGAAGGGCTTGGAGGCAAACATAGCCCAGGGGATACTCTGCCTGTATTTGGTGTTTAACCACCACATCCCAAGTCTCTGATTCCAAATAATCCTAAATAAGCCCAATGAACAACACTGGGCTCAGTGTGGATGATGAATCGTGGTGCTATCACCCCTCAGATGCTCAAACATTGTAATTTCCACTGTGAAATCCCCATCTCGGGCTGTTCACCACATCACACAGTGCTCTCAGCACACACAGCTCTGCTTCTCGGAGCTAACCCCACCAAAGAGCACATTGTCCGTGGAATTCACCCTCCCTGCTCCCAGGGATGCCCCTGGGGCAGCTGGAAGGGCTGGAGCTGCTGGGACCCCCGAAGCACTGAGCACCTCCCTTGAGGTGGGTGGGAAGCAGAGGCCGCATGAGCAACTTAATGGAGCAGAACCTGGCTTTAATCTGTTCCCAAAAACGTTTATGATCCCCTAATTATTAACAGTTAATGCTGTATTAATTCATTGATGGGCTTTCATTTTTTGGTTTTAATGGCTCAGCAATTCCTGCTCTCCCTCCTTTGCTCTTTTGTTCTCGATGGGAGGAAGAGGAGGCAGCAGGACACAGTGGAGTGTGATGGGCATGATGGCTTTGCCTCCTCCGCTCCTTCTCCTCCAGGAATGGGGTCCCAGGGATCCACAGCCACTCTTCTCCACATCAGGGAGGGCTGGGAGCAAGGAGAGACCTCAGCCATGGCAAGGGTCCCCCTGCCTGGGACCTGCCTTGCTAAGGGGGCAAAGTCGCACTGGAAAGGCTGTCAAGCTGAAGACACAGTGGGAATTGCAGAGAGATAATCTCGGAGGAAAACCCCTGGGAGGGAGAGCACACATGGTTTAAAATGCTGTTTATTTGAAGTGTCCTGCTGAAGTGCTCCCTGCGCTGCCCAGCTCGCACACGTCCCCCGCGCCCCCACCCCTGTCCGCCGGCTGAGATGTTTATTTAAGTGTCCTGAAAACTTTATCTGGAAATCAGTTCCCTTCTCTTCCCCTTGTCCGCCTTTCCACTTTCTTTTCCTCCCATTCATCACTTTGAAAAATGAGCCGTTTTCTCTGCCTGGCTGGTGCCTCCTCCTCCCCGCGCTGCCCGGCCGGCAGCTCCGGGCTGCCCGCTAATTAATGGGCTTCTCCGGGCAGTCACAACTACATCCCAGGGAGCCGGGGCTGACAGATGGTCCTGCTCACCCAGGACACGCCACAAGCCCTGCAGCATCGCGGGGCTGGGGGTGGCAGAGGGGCTGCCCTGTGCTGCCCACCCTGTGGGACCACAGCAGCCGAGGAGGGATGGACTGGCAGGAGATCCTGGTGTGAGTTTCAGAGGAGGGATGGGCTCGCAGGAGATCCTGGTGTGAGTTTTGGAGGAGGGGTGGGCTGGTAGAAGATCCTGGTGTGAGTTTTGGAGGAGGGGTGGGCTGGTAGAAGATCCTGGTGTGAGTTTTGGAGGAGGGGTGGGCTGGTAGAAGATCCTGGTGTGGGTTTGGGATGAGGGATGGGCTCTCAGAAGATGCTGGTGTGAATTTCAGAGGAGGGATGGGCTCACACAAGATCCTGGTGTGAGTTTCTCCCACCCTGGGCTGCAGTGCTGCTCTCACTGAGGGTTCTTTCATCTGGCCACTGCTCCAGCTTCCCACATTGTGAGAATTCGCCAAGAAAAAGAAAAGAAATCAATTAACTAAACCAAACCCTGAAACAATTATTTGTCCACTTCCCAACCTCATTTGGGAAGCATAAACCCCCCCACACACTTACTGAGGGCTGACGTGCGAAGGCACATGCTGACTGTGTTTTCATGACTAATTTCATCTGCACTGAGGAGCCCCCTCCCCTTCACCCTTTTCCACCTCCATCTGTTCCCCACACTCTGAGCTGTGACAGCAAAAACATGGAAAAACAGCAGAAAAGAGGAAGGAAAGATGGGAAAAGGCAGCAGGCTGTCACTGCACCCAGCACCACCTTCCAGTCATGTTTTCCAAGGCTTGATCAGAATATTCCATGTGGGTCTGTGCTCACACCCAGGTGCTGGTGGAGGATGGAGGTCAGGAACCCCATCAGCCCTCAATGTCCAGTCACCTCATCCCCTTTTCTCTGTGACTGCTCCCAAAGCAAGGAGGTGACCTGATCCCATCCCTGTTCCCCTATGAAGAGCCCAGGTATTAATTTCCAGAGTGCAGAACGAGCACCCTCTGGCCCAGTGCTCCCTGCACTCCCTGTGCTGGTCCCAAGAGCCATTCCCTTCTCCACTGGATATCTCCAGGACTGTGGCATCAGCTGTAGCTATATCCTGTGCCCTGGAGCTGGGGACAATGGGTGCATGGACCTTTCATTCCCACAGTCAGACTCTTCAATTGTATCAAGTCGTAGAAACCAAAGGAATGATTTTCTAGAGCTGTGGGAATCATCCTGTGAGTGGCTTTGGCACTTGGGAGGGTGCAGAGCTGGAATATTGGGGTTTTGGCTGCTGAACATCTGCAGGGAAGGGGACAGAGGAGTACTCAACACTGGGGCTGGAACAGGGGTCAGGGATCATGGATAGGGGCTGGGGACAGGGGTCAGGGACCGGAGTGAGGTGGGGAAGAGCCCCTGTGGCACAGCAGCACGTGGGTGTGGGCACTGGCACACTCACATCCCCAGGGCAAGGTGAGCTCCCTCTCCCTCCTGCCTCCACTCAGCAGCATCAGCATTCCCTCCTGGAACATGGGCTCCTGCTGCTGCTGCTGCTGCTGCTGGGACCCTCAGCAAACAGCGGCTGAGGCACAGCCCTCTGGGCTCAGGGGCAGCACAGATCTGCCACAGACACCCTGTGTTTGCACAGTTTCCTTTCCCTTGGTCACTCTTGGGTTTTAACTCCACTCTCCCTGCAGTTTTTCTTTATGTCAACAATTAATCTATTGTCCCTCATGAGGAAACATGAATTTCCCTGGGAAGAAAGTCAATGGGTTGTGTCACACTGAACAGGGCAGGACCACATGTGGGATGTGAGGGGCTGGTGGCAGGGAGGGTCCCCACAGATTCCCACAAGCACAGACACTGCTTGTGGGATGGATGTGTGTGGAGTATGACTGGGGACAATGATGCTGCAGGTTTTTAGGGATGCAGGACCCTGCATGGTCACACACCTTACTACGCCATTGGTTTTAGAGCTATTTTTAAATGGTCCCTACAGATAGAAAAATTTTAGGGTTTGCTGTCAGCTGCTCTCACTCCCAGCTCCGTATTCCTTGGGATACCCTGGTTCTCCAGCTCTGACTTGCCTCTGACTCCTCTGCCCACCCTGTCACAGAGGGTGGAACAAGGCAAGCAGGGGCTGGCTGGGCTGGTGCTGGGCTCCACTGGCTCCCTGTGCTCCCCACCGGCCCCACAGCCCCCCAGGGCTGTGTGAGCAGATGCAGCTCCTTCAGCCCTCACTGCAAAACGCTGATGCCAGCTTTGGTACAAGACAGCATTAATGGAGGGTTTATTTGTGAGTCTTCTCCTGGCAGCAGCAGCAGCAGCAACAGCAGCAACAGCAACCGTGTCTCTGCAAGGAGCTGAAAAGCTGCCAGGCAGATTCTCGAGTGAAAAGATGGCAATAAAAGGGCCCTGGCCATAACACAGCCCCTGCCTCCCCACGAAGCTGCAGCGAGTCCTGGTGTTCTGAGCTTGTCTCTGCAAAGCTCTGGGCCCATTTCTTGCATCCTGAGCCCACCGGCTCTCAGTGATGTTTCCAAGCAGTGGAGGTGGGAGGGATGGCAGCTTCCTCCATGGAATGGGATGCTGGGAGGGGGAGCTGACGTGCATGAGAGCCAGGGGGAATGGAGCAGCCTGGAGAGAGCCCCCTCCACAGGATTTAGACTTTTCCTGGGTGAATGAAAAGCTCTGCCTTGGCTGTACTGCCAGAGCACACTGCTTCCATCCAACAGTGGGAATCACAAATCCCGGAAAAATCTGGGTTGGAAAGGACCTTAAAGCTCCTCTTCTTCCACTTCCCTGCCATGATCACCCTTGCTCCAAGCCCTGTCCAACCTGGATTTGAATAATTCCAGAGGTGGGGCAGTCACAGCTTTTCTAAGCAACCTGTGCTAGGGCCTTCCCACCCTCACAGGGAAGGATTTTCCCCAATATCCCATCCAAACCTACTTCATCCAGTTGCAGCTTGTTCTCTGGGAGCAGGTACATACTGCACTGCCTCAGCATCACCCCAAGAGGCTTACAGGTCCCTTCCCATACATCTGGGCTGTTTCCAGGGAGATCCCCCAGTTAGGACTCCCTGATAAAAATGTGTCAATCCCATAAAGGACAGAGGTGATCCCAGCTTGAGTGAAATCCCTCATGGCCATGAACCTGGCAAACAGCATTTGGAGCTCTGCAGCAAAAACAAAACAGACCCAGACGGCACATATTTTCCTTCCTTTGAAAGGGAAAACACAAAGTTAAAGGATTTAAACACCCCCCCACCCCCCCTTTGCTATTTTTTAAGGGGAATTAAAGCAAAAATTCACATCTGGAATGACAACTCCTAACCCTACCCTGTACCCCCAAATTAATCAGGGCCCATAATGGAAATGCTGACAGACTCATAACTCCAACCTTTCAAACAGAGATCTGGTGTTACACTGGCCCTGCAGCCCTCTGAGGAGGGGACACGAGTGACACAGGGGGGAGCATCACGGGGATGATGTTGGGGCCTGCTCCCCCCTGCCTCTGCAGGGCACTGAGCCCAAAGCATGGGGTGCATGGGCACTGCTGTGCCTCAGACCCCTCTTCCCAGCTCCCAGGGCTGCAGCATCCCTGTTCCAGGTGCAGGCAGCAGGCACAGCTCGTCCCCTGGTTCCCAGGCTGTGACCCTGGGACAGCCTTGGACTCTGTCCCTGCACTGGGAGCTCCTGTGCCTGGGCTTCTGGCCCTCAGCGAGAGCTCAGCTCACACTGACTGTGCTAAACCCGCCGTGTTCCTCCCTGCAGAGCTGCTGCTGCCTCCCGATTGTCTAAACTTTGGGAGCATTAAGGCACAAGCTGTAAAAACAGAGCCCGACGCCAGGAGCCCCTCGTACACGGCTCCGGGGCTGATGTCGCTCTCCCACTGCTGCCCCGGGGCTCAGGCTCACATCTCTCCCGCCCAGAACAGCATCTCGAGCCTTTGTGACACTGATGGTGGCTTCAGGGTGACAGTGGCTCTGGAGTGATGGGTAGTTGGAGTACCCAGATCCTGGGATGTCCTGGGGGGACACCACGCATCACAGGGCTTGCCTGGTGCTGGCAGCATCCCTCCATCTCAGCTCTGGGGTGGGTAAAACATCCCCAGCCTCCAGCAGATGGACCTGCAGACGGACTGGGATGGATGTGCAGCTCCCACACACCCCTCAATAATTCAGGGCTTTGCCCAAGGGTCCCTGTCACCAGCCCTGGCTGTGGCTGAGGGGTGCCGAGGGTCCTGGGGAAGGGAGCAGCCCCCAGCCTGGGAGAGCTCGTGGGCTGGAGCAAGGGACTGCGAGTAGAAACCTCTATTGTTTTCCCACCTGTCCGAGTTACAAAGGGCCAAATGGATTTTCATGAAATGTTATTAAAAAATGAAAAGGGTTTGGCTTCCGGGCCGAGGCCCCGAGTGCCAAATCCGCCCCAGGCAGAGTTTTATGACTAAGTCTGTAATAAAAGCCTTTGAAAGGGGGGCTTAAAACTGGAGTCTCCGCAGACCCTCTCCACTCAAGGGCAGCACGTGGGGGATTGCAGTGTGTTCATATCCTGCTCGGTCTCTTCTGAAGGCTTTTTTCTGTGACAGGGACACTCTACCCCTGCTCTGCTGTCAGTGTCCTGCTGGAGATGGCTCCCAGGCAGGTAGGAACCCTTCCTCTGGCAGATTTTGGCTGGGGAGAGCATCAAGGGACCAGGGAGAGAGGAGATGTAGCTACAGACACATCCTAGGACAGAGCAGCTCCCAAAAAGCCACGTGTTTGGCGCATGGCAAGGAGCCTGTGTGTCCTGAGGCTGCTTGGGGGGTACCCCAGGGGCCATCACCCCACGGGACAGTGGTACCCTGCATTGTCACCCCATGCTCTAGTTGATGCTTTGGCCTCCAGAGAGTGGAAAAGGCATTTCTGAGGGTTTGTCTGAAGGCTGTGAGCACCCAATGGCTTGGGAAGGTCCCTGGGGAGTGGACTCAGCCAGGTCCAGGTGGGTGATGTCACACACTGAGCATGGCACACGTGCTTCCTGCAAACGTGTTCTGGCTGCTGGCAATTCTGTGTGCAAACCTCAGCTTCAAATAATTTGTAAATAATGTTCTCATTACTTTGCTAGCTCTAATTAGGACAAAGGGGGGAGAGATGAAGTATTTAGGCTGACTCCCAGGGAAACTGCATAGAGCAGAGCAGCTCCATAGGCTGCAGAGCAGTATCCTAAAGGGAGTGCTGGAAACCTTGAGCTGTTTAAATTTAGGCTGGGGAAGCCCTGGAGGTTAATGCAGGGCCTGTATTGGCCCGGGGAGAGGAGGTGGGAGATAAAAAGGCCCCTTTCATTGCTCTCCAAGCACTGCAGTGAAGGGCAGGCTGCAGATCTCCCTTCCCTGCCATCCATGGCTCCTCGGGCTGGAATCTCGGGCTCAGCTCTTTTGTGATCAGGGTTTCAATTGGCATTTAGCACGATCAGTGCAGCAGAGCAGTGAAACATCACTTCAGTGCTGCACAGCCCCAGCTGCAGCCAAAGCTGTGTCACTTGATGGCTTTGCTGCCACTGTGGCCGTGTTCGCTGTCACTCACGGGCTGAGCAGACTCTGAGCAGCAGCGAGGGATGGGAGGGTGAGGGGGTGTTGTCTGAGGTTAACAACCATGGAGGGGTGACAGGAGCTGGGCTGGGCTGGAGGTGATGCCCGTGGAGCTGCTGGCAGCCAAAGGACAGGCTGGGGTGGGCTCCTGGGTGATGTCTGCTCAAGTGAAGAGATCCCACAGGGCGCCTCGTGGTCATGGCTGGGCTCAGCTGTGTCACAGTTCACCAAATAAACCTCGTGGACTTTGGCTTCTACATGATGTCTAACAAATGAACACTTCAGCTTCTCATGCCTCCTCCTTTGCCTGCAGAATCATCAGATATTGGGTAGCAGAAGTAGCTATGAAGGTACAAAACCTCTGTGTCCCACAGAAAAATGGCTCTGAGAGCGGAAACAGCTGAGCCAAGGGAGGGGAGGCCCTGGCACAGGGTGCCCAGAGAAGCTGTGGCTGCCCCAGGATCCCTGGAAGTGTCCCAGGAAAGGTTGGATGGGGCTTGGAGCAGCCTGGGCTAGCTGTCACTATTGGGGTGCTGGCTCTGGCATGGTGGTATGAAGTTGGTGACACCGATGGGGATGGATGGGGTCACCCCTGCAGCTCTGGCACTGTGCAGAGGGACAAATTTTGGGTGATTCCAAAGGAGGGGTGGGCAATTCCCCCCTCAAACCCCTGAGGAGGGCAGCAGGAGGGGGCACACAGGCCTGGGGTGGGCAGCCCTGCTCTGTGAGCCCCAGGAGAAGGGAAACGGGTGTTTGGGATTGTTTGCTGCAGAAGGGAATGAGCTGAAGACAATGTCAAGCTCTGTAAATATTTATCAGATGAATGGGAGCAGGGTTTGAAACATTAGACAGCTGAGAAATGGCTGTTTTAATAATTCTCCTGATAAATGAAAACCTCGGGTGGGGGGACAGGGAGCAGGTCATGGGGGAGGGGAGTTGTTTAGAAATTTGGGGCTTGGGAAGCAGTCCCGGGCTGAGATGGGGCCATGGGCCTTCCCCCCTGGGGATGAGGAGCTGGGACAGCCCTGCAGGACCTGGTCTCTGCTGCCCCCCACCCCACAGCCTGTGCAGGGCTGCTTTAGGGGTGACACAGGAAGGGCACACATAAGGGAAAAAGACCCAGTTCTCATTTTTTCAGACCTAAAATTCCTGCTGCAGTGGAGCACAGGGGGAATGTGCAAGCAGGGCATTCCCGGTTAAGCATCTAAAGCTCCCTGCCTAAGGAATGCAGGAGCAGAGTAGCTCCAGCCTTGGAATTCTCCCTCTGCATCTCCTGGAGCTGTGCCTGGGCCAGGACCCAGGTCTGGCTCAGCGAGGCTCCATCAGCTCCTGGCAGGGGACACCCAGAATCCCAGGGCAGGGGCTGGCAGGTGAGAGGGGGAGCGTGGCTCCACGGGCTTTGCTTTCAAATGTGTGTGCAACTTCAGAGCCTGCACGGAGAGTTGATTAATTGCTGGCCATCTTGCTGTATTTTTTTTTTAAATAGTGTTATTTTAAACAAAACTTTGCTGTTCCCCTTTAAAGGAGACATCTGGGCTCAACGTGGCAGGCAGGGAGAGTGGGGATGGGTGCAGGGAGAGGTACGTGCAGGAAAAACACCATCCCTGCATGGAATCCAAGGGGCAGCTCGCCCTGTGCCAGGCTGGGACCTGCACCAGGAGATGCCCACCCTCCTGGCAGTGCCAGGGGGCTCTGTGGGACAGGGGATCTTTGGTCTGATTTGCTGCAGGGAGGAGAGATTTGGCTTCCCAGTGACTTCCAGGAGAGAACACCTTGGAGATAAACCCCATGACCATGCTCAGGAGCAGCCATGCTCTGGATCCACCAAGAAGATTCCTGCCAGGCATCTGAGAGGGGAAACTGCTGAGCCAGGGTGAAGAGGCCCTGGCACAGGGTGCCCAGAGAAGCTGTGGCTGCCCTAGGATCCCTGGAAGTGTCCCAGGCAAGGTTGGATGGCGCTTGGAGCAATCTGGGATAGCTGTCATTGTTGGGGCGATGGCTCTGGCATGGTGAGAGCAGAGAAATATGGGGGAGATAAACCTTCCCCCCTCCACTCCTAAAGCATCCCCTGGAGCTGGCTAGGAATATCCCACCTGGGCAGGCTGTCCTGTCAATGTCTTTTATGGGATGTACCTCTGGCTGTGGGCATTGGGGGTTATTGGGGTGTTTGGGGTACAGGGAGCTCTGGTTTGGCCTTTTATCCACAGTGAAGTCTCAGGCTCTTCCACTCCCTGGGCTTTAGGGCAAGCTGGAGCACAGCTGAGACAGAGGAATAAAGCAAAGCTTTTGTATTTATTTATCTTTTAATGCTCTGCCATATTCACCTTTCAGGAAATTTCCGTCTGCTCCACGAGCTCCTTGCCCAGCGGCTGCACATGGTTTCGTTTTCCTCGCAGCACCAATAACTCTGTGAGTGAAAGCGGCTGCTGGAGGGCTCTGCTCCACGGCACAGCCTCCCTCACCCACGCAGGATGTCCGTGTCAGCAGCCTGCAAATCCTGCTCCCAGGATGGGCATGGGGGCTGGGATGGGGCTGCCTTCCCTCCTGCACGGCCAGAGGGCTCCTGGCAGGGCAAAAACTCCTCCAGTGGATCTGCTCCAAGCTGATGGCTCTGGGAGCTCCCTGAGAGCTGGCACTCCCCTGGCCAGGGGACAGGGTGATGTCCCTTTGGGTGCTGCAGGACCCACACCGAGCACAGCACCCAAAAGCTTTTTTGGGAGCTCCAATGTTGTTCCATCATCTGCAAAGCCTCCAGAGCCCCTTTCCCCCCAACCAGGGTCCTGGGAAGCAGAAATCATTGCCAGGTTCTCCTCACTTCAGCCAACTTCTCAGCTCCCACTGTGAGAAACGTGTGTTTTTAGTTAATGAAAGCTGAGATTAACTCATGACCCCGAAGTCTGGGAGATGGCACTTTAATAAAACTGATAAATAGCAGCTTTCTGATAAAAATCACTTCTTAAAATGCAACACAATTGTTTTCCCTCCCTCCCCGTGGCCCCCCAGGCTGAGGCGTAGCTTGGGAGGGCCTGAGGGCACAGGGAGGGTGTGAAACAAGAAGGTTGTGGGTTTGTTCCCTGGCAGAAATTGCCTGTGGTTTGCTCCAGGGCTGGCAGGTGCTCCGAGCAGAGGCTCTGGCTCTCAAACGGGCTCCCTGGATTAGAGGCAAACGCTGTTACCCTTTACTGCTGTAGATCCTGTTGATATCTCATGAAAATGGTTTTGGCTGCACTCATGGTTCAGGCTGGGAGCTCTGACATCAGGGCAAAGCCTGCTCTTTGCCAAGCAGAGACTGGAAATGTTGGGGTTGCCAAACCCCCTCCAAAACTCTGCCTCCTCCTCAGCCTCCAGCAAAGGTGGTGCAGGGTTTGCCGGGCTGGAAAGTTGCATTTTCCCACTCATATCCCAGCCAGTATCCCAATATCTCGTATTCCATTGGCCTGGAAGATGGGGGACTGGACTCTCCTGTCCTCCCTCCCAGTGACAGGGACGTCATTTGCAGTGTCCCACCAGTTCTGTGGGTGTGTGGTGTTGGGAATGGCCTCAAGTTGAGCCAGGGGAGGTTTAGTTGGATTTTAGGAACACATCCTTCATGGAAAGAGTGGTCCAGCCCTGGCACAGCTGCCCAGGGCAGTGGTGGAGTCCCCATCCCTGAAGGGATTTAGCAGACACGTGAATGTGGCACCTGGGGACATGGGTTAGTGGTGGCTTTGGCAGTGCTGGGAAACAGTTGGACTCCATGAGCTTTTCCAACCTTTTTTAAATAATTTTGGGATTTTCAGTGTCATGGCTGTCCCACCTGAGCAGGGCACAGGATGCAGATCAACCCCAGTGCTCAGTGATACCCTGCTCCAGCTGCCTTCATCCCCTCCTCCTCTTCCTCCTCTTCCTCCTCTTCCTCCTCTTCCTCCTCTTCCTCCTCTTCCTCCTCTTCCTCCTCTTCCTCCTCTTCCTCCTCTTCCTCCTCCTCCTCTCAGCTGCCTGGTGCTTTCTTCCCAAGTAAAGCTCTTTTCCCTTGTTCCCCTGACTGTCCCCATTTCCAAATCCATCCTGAGTTACAGCTGAACTGGGATGCTCAGGGAGGGCTGACTCTGCAATCCAGCCCCTGGTGTTACCTTTCCCTTTGCTCCAGGGTTTGATCCATCTTGGATAACCAGAGAGCTCTTCTGGGGAAAGCAGCTATTTTTATTTCATCTCTTACACCAACCCGAGCACATTTCTGCAGGCACAAAACAAATTCCACGTGGAAGAGAATTAATGTGGCCCCAGAGCTGTGCTGTGAACGATACAGACACAGCAGAGGAATGGGGCCAGAGCCCTGAAGATGCCTGGGAGTAAGAAAATGTTCACTGACAAGAAGAGCTGTCATTAGTGGTTTATGAAGGTGTTTGTCCTGCCTTGTGGCAGGAGAGAGGAGGGAGAAGTGGGATTTGGGGGGGGCTGTTTGAGCCATCCCCCCCCACAGCAGGTCACAGCCACCTCCATCCAGAGGAACCCAAATGTCCCTCATGGTCCCCTTTGCTCCATCCCCCCAGTGCTGCTGGCAGGGAGGGGGGCACGAGCAGGATGTTTGTTCCTGGGGATGACAATCCCACCGTCCTCATCCCCATCGTTGTGCCTGCAGGAAGATCAGCAGCTGATTGGGGAAGTCATTTTCTAACAGCACAAATCAATATTTATTATAATGAAAAAGAGCGATTGATATCAGGAAGGGTGATAATAATAAAAAAAACCCATGTCTAAAGTTATTACTTGTATGTACAGCCAAGGATGAAAAACCATCCCCAAACAGAGGCTTTGTTGGTTTCTTTTCCTTTGTAGAAACAGATTCCTCTGATATTCTCCCTCAGATGCTCCCAGGCACCCTGCCGAGGTTTTGATGTTCGGCTTGCATCCAGAATATTGAGCATGAAATCCAAACATTCCTTCTGGTGGCAGCTGAGGGAGACACGGGGAGGGATAACAGAGGAGCCTCTGCCATTCCCTGGGGGAGAGGAAGATCAGGGGGGCCAGGAAGACCCAGAGCTGGGGGGGCTGCAGGTAGGGCACAGCACCAACCAGACCAACATTTTAAACTATTTTGATGTTGTTTTTTTGTATTAGAGCTACAGACATCATGCCCAGGGCTCTGCTACCTGAGCTTTGCTGCCTGGACAGGGCTGTGTCCTGTGGAGGCAGCAGGAGCCCACCAGCCAGAGCATGGTCAGAGAGAGGTCTCACTAATATGAGCACCACAGACAACCTCACCTGGCCAGGATTCTGTGTGCTCACTTCCCAGACCCACCTCGAGCTCTCCTGAATCTGGATCAGGTGAGGCCAGAGGATGCTGCTGGAGAATGGTTTGGGATAGTGATTTCTAGTCCATGGAAAGAACCTCCCCAAAATCTCAGACATCATCCCAAACCTCTGCACCTTTTCACCAGTGGTGGCTTCTCAGAGTGCAGCATCTCCAACTCCATGCTCAGAATACACAAGGTAAAAGCAGAAGAAACAAGGCAGATTTCAGGATGGTGTGGAAATGAGACTTGGAGGATGCTCAGCCATGAGCAAGCCTGCTCCTGTGCCAGTTCCCGGAGCTCCTGCTCCCCAAATTCCTGCCCTTTGGCCCAGCTGGCAGTGAGGGAGAGCAGGGGCCAGGCAGGAATGAGCTGTCTCCTTAGCAAGGAGCTTCCTGAGTAATCAATAAATCAGTTTTGTGTTCATTAAATCACCATTCCCTATCTGCAAAAGCAACCATTAACTAATTGAATTCTTCCAGGTGCTGTACCCAGGCTCTTTGGTGCTGTTCCACTGACACTCTGCTCTCCTGTCACTGCCATGTGTGCACTCCCCTGGCCTTCTCCAGCCTCTCCAGCAGCACTTAGGAAAACAAACAGCATTTCAGCATCACTAATCAGGTCTGGGATTCGGGTCTGATGCCTGGAATATGCTGATCCTGGGTACTTTGGGGTGATCCAATTGCCCTCATTACCCCCCCTTCCCCTCCTGCACTCTTGCTCTGGGCTCCCTCACCCCAGCTCCTGGGAGGGGGTTCCCACTGTCCCCCCATCCCAGCTTCTCATTTCCCAAAGCTGACACCCCTAACTGTTCCTTCCTTTGCATAGCTCATCCCTGTTCAATTTTCCTTTCTGAAATGCTCTAAAGCTCTGAGGTTTGCTCCTTCAAAGGACTCAAAGCTTTCCTCTCTTTCTCAGAGATTAATTTTAGCTTCAAACACCTGCAGTAACTTCCTTCAATTACCAGGATTCTGCTCAGGAACTTCTTGAGGATTAAAACTTCTTCTGCCTTTCACTTGACAAAATCTTGCTCTGAGCCAGGCTCAGGCCCCACTGGCAGTTAGAGCTGAAAGAGCCATAAATTCAGGTTAATCTGACTAAAACCCTGCAGTGTGCAGAGAGGGGCTGTTTTCCAGTCTCCCAAGGATCCTGCCCATGGAAAGGTTACTTTCCTGCAATCTTGGAGTGGATCTGAAAGCCAAATCCTTCATTCCTGCTGACACATCACCACTCAAGTGCCCAGTTGCTCTTCATCTCATCCGTAGTGGCTGCCCGGGGCCAGGCAGGGCTGTGGCAGGAGGGAAGAGGGTCAGGGATGGGAGAAGAGCTGGGGATGTGGGTGCTGGAGCTGGAAGGGGAAGATGCCCACAGCAGCATCCTGGCACTGGCTCCTCCAGAGGTTCTTCAAGACACAGCTGGAATTCATGGCTGTGACACCAGAGGATGAACAACTCTGCTGCACTAGGAACCCCCACTGTTCTGGGGGATGGAGGAGAGAGGAAAAGGCATGCAGTAGAAATGGAAAAGGAGACAGAGGAGAGGTGGAAAAGGGGTGAAGAAGAGATGGAGAAGGGTGTGGAGAAGAGAGAAAATGGGATGGAGGTGAGATGGGAAAGGGGGTGACAGTTCACTGAAGGTGACACGGGGCATGCTTCACCCTGGGTTATCACTCTGCCCCCTCTCTGCTGCCTGTGGGAGGATGGGACAGCCCAAGGCACATCCTCATTGGAACCCCCTCCCCACTTTGAGGCTTCTCCTTTTCACAAGGGTGAATCTGAAGGGCCCAACATTTTCCCTCCCCACACAGGCACTGAAGGAGAGCCAGAATGATTTGATTGATATTTGGAGACAGTGAGATGACAACATTGACTGACAAACCGCTTGTTTCTCTCTGTCTCTCTTTTTAATTTCTGCAGTTAATGCAGCATTCCACGAACCTTCCCCAGCTGATGAAGCACAGAGTGATCCGGGGGGGCTGTCTGGGCCCACATGGTGTGTGCTGTGAACAAGGACCCCCAGGATCTTTGCAGTGAAGGGAGGATGAAATTTATATCATCCCAGTGAACTGATCCTCTTATCTGCATTGTCTGCTCAGCATCTAATGAACTAATGAAATATGCAACAATTCAGCTCTAGAACAGACCTCGCTTTTAAATTAGCACTAATTAGAGATAATTATCTTGGCTGGTTTGATGTTTCTGTGTAATGAGCTCGGGTTTTCTTTTGTTAGGAATTGGTGTGGTCAAATATAAGACGCAACACGCTGGATTTCCACAAGTGCCTCCTCATCCCTGACTTGCTTCAACATCTCCAAGGGGTCCCCTCCCCTTCTGATGCCATTCCACTGAGCTGCCGTGCTGCTGCCCCTCCTTGATGGTGGGAGGGGATGCAAGGGAAGAGCCAGGAAAAGGCACTGCAGTCCCTGCAGCTCCCACCCTTCATGCCTTGTTCTTGCTCCCCAAAAAGTCTGGGGAAGGGGTAGGACAGACACACGGCTCCTGCTGCCACTTGGCACCACTCAGTTGTGGCACAGGTGGTCAAAATTTCCCTTCCCTGGCCCCAGCCCCATCCTTGTCCCTTTCCCTAGCACAAGGACGTAGCACAGCCCGGGGGCAGCCCAGACACAAGGAGTGAGTGGCTGCATGGGGCTGGGTTGGGTCTGGGGTTAAAGCACCACCCTATAAACAGTAATGTGCCATGAATCCCTCATTTCCCAAGGGAATTTTAACAGCCTGGCTGGTGACAAGCTGCCAGGGCAGAATGCTGTAAAGGGTGATAAAATCACACGTCCCTCCATCACAGAGCAAGGCACCCTCTCCTTGTGCTCCCTGACAGGGGAGCTGCAGGGCTGTGGGAGCTGTGAGGATCGTGGGCAGGACAGTCTGGCATTGTGGGGCCATGAGGGACACATGGCAGGACATCCCAGCACCACGGGGCCACCCAGCCAGCCCCAGGCTGCTGCTCCAAACCTGTCAAATAATTCTGTCAGCGCCTGTTTTATGGACCTGAATCGGGAAAGAGTGAAGGGCACTGGTTGTGCTGCATTAGTGGGGAACAGGAGGAAGTCCTAAAATTACTCCCTACTGATGGAATGGGATGTCTGCCCCAGAACCCCTCTCCCCTTGGTATGGCCAGGACTCAAACAAGGCTCAGTTTCCCTTCCCATCTCGCTGTGGGTTGAGCAAACACCACTGGCTCTCATGGGGTTTAAACAGAGGGATGAGGCACAGTCCCCTGGCACTGGGGCCTGACAGCCAAGGGAATTCCAGCTGAATGATCCTCAACAGATGCTCCCTGGAGAGGCTTTAGCAACCATGGGGTGGTGGCTGTAACTCACAAGAGCAGGGTCCTTGGGGAGCTGGGGCAGTCACTGAGGTGTTCCAGCTCTCTCTGGCTGCGCCTGGCCCCATTCCCCCTCACTGCCTGTGGATAGGGAAGGCTGGGGCACATCCCACCCACCCCAGGGCAGGGTCTGGGGAATGAGGGCCTTGAAAGAGCTGCAGAAAAAGCAGTGGGGCAGCCCTGGGGGACTGTGGGCTCAGGAAAGGGTGGAGGAGGGGGCTTGAGAGTGGACATCTGCTCACTACCTTTCATCCCACCAGCACCACAACACCTCTTTATTAACAGCCATTTCCCATTTATTTTGATTTATTTCCCTTTCCCATTTATTATGATTAACACTTGGAGGTTGTGCTGGATCAAAATATTGGCTTCTGCAGAACATTTTTATTAACACACATATCTGGATCTATATATCAGCTTGCACATAGACATGGAGATTTTTCTGCACAGACACTTCCCAGACTTTCCTTCTCTCCCAGCATAGGCCAAGAGCAGAACCACTGCTGGGGGAAGCGCTGAGCCAAGGAGTTTCTGTGCCTCAGAATGGAGCCAGCAGAGCTCCCAATAATTTACATCCACTGGCCCTTCCTCCTGTCTCAGCCTGGGCTCCCTGAGGCACAGGAAGGGCTCATGAATCCTTAAAGCTGACAGGGAGTGTTGGGCTCCAGTGGATGCAGCAGAACTCAAGATGCCATCATGGGCAATGCTGAGTGCCCTGGGGCTACAGGAAAATGCTCTGAGCTGCCTTTCCATGGAGCCAGTCCTGAGTGGGAGCAGGTGGATCTGAGCTGCCTTTCCATGGAGCCACTGACCAGCAGGAGCAAGTGGCTCCTGGCCCTCCAGAGCTGGTCAAGGGGCACTGGGAGGCATTGAAGCTCTGCAGAGCAGCCCTGCAGGTGCTCATAAAGAGAGGGGGGTTTTGCAGCATCTTACATCACACAAACTGGGTGGGGGTGGTCCCCCTGGATGGGCCCCTCTGTGCAGGGAGTGCACAGTGAGGCTCACTGCTATCAGACCTGAACCTCACTGCTATTACTCAACCAGAGCACAGCAAGGCAGGGGTGGGAGCACAGCAGCCCTGAGGCACCTTTCAGGCAGTACAAGCTCTCACACGAGGAGCAGGACCCCTCGGGGCAGAGCAGGGAGGAGCAGAACGCCTCTGGCTGCTGCAGGCTGCCCACAAACTCAGCAGCTCCCCAGCCCTTTCTTCTCTCCAGAGCAGTGGAGATGCAAGACTGGGAACAGCCTGACCTGCTCCTCCTGGGCAGGAGGAATGGTAAGAGGGAGGGATTCGGGCAGCAAGCATGGTGAAAGCATCACCCACAGCAGCCTTGGAACCTTCTGCTACCACAGTGGTGTCACTACAGCCAACATAACTCGTGTCACCTCCTCTGCCTGGCCTGGACAGAGAGGGACAAGGGCGTAGGGAAAAGTGAGAACCTGCAGTGATCTCCTGGGAGTGGTCAGGATCATCTGCCATTGTTATTTTTAAAGTTATCTGGAGAAGAGCTTGTTCCCATCAGGAGCGTAGTCAACACTCCTGCTGTCTCTGGAATCTCTGGCTGCAGAGACAAGGATTTTTCTTTTCCAAATGCCAAATAAAGCTGCATTCATGGGCTGGTATTTGCCTCTGGTGCCATCTGAGTGCAGGAACAAAGGACTTCTGAAGGACAAATCAATGTGATTATGCAGAAGCCACTTTATTGTGTACCTTATACCTTATTATTGTCCTAGGTTACAATTTAAAGATGTGCCCAAAAGTTTGTATTCTATCACCATCTGTTAAACCAGGGGGGCAGTGTTCTTTATATTTTCCACAACCCATCCTTCCTCCAGGAGATATCTCCTGTTAATGGGCCATGGAGTCCCAGTGCATGGCTGATAAAATTCCATCATCCCATTGGGAGATGCCCCACCCAGGAGCAGGAGCCAAGACTTTCCTACCTAGATAAAAACTGAGATTTGGAACACCAAGGCAGCCCTCACCCACTGCATTCCAGAGGATAAGAACTACCAACCTTTCTACAGGATCACTACTTCAACAAGACCACTTCATCTGGACTGCTACCACCACCCTAACTAGCAGAGTGTCAGGTTGTATTCTGACTCTGTCAGTGGTTTTCTTTTGTACTATTGCATGTACTTTATTTTTTCTCTTTTTTCCTATTAAATTGAATGTCTGATTTGGAGTCTCTCCCTGGTTTTGCTTTCAAACCATTACACTTATATATTCTAAAACTACTGTCCACATGATCATGCATTTTTTGATTGGTGCCTCTATATTGTCCACGTGCTTTGCATGCACCTTGTAGGAAATATGATTGGTTAAAGTCCAGCACTTCGCCACCCACCTTTATCTTGGTTCTTCTAATCTTGGTATTCTATTTTTCAGCTTCTTCTCTCCTTGTTTAGCACAATTTATGTTTCAGTAGCCTTGATGAATTCCAGAGTGTTTGATAAAACAGCTAAAAATGGCTTGGCTCTTGCACCTGGTATAGACCATGGCCTAAACTATTCAAATACATTGCTACATCTGAGCTGTGATTAACATGAGGTGATTTAAGGCACTGCTCCAAGTCCCCACATTCACACGAGCTGCCTTTTGTCCCCTCCCCACCTGTACTGTGGTGCTCCCTGAGCACCCCCTCAGGGGCACAGCAGAGCTCCAGGAGCTGCTTCATGGCTCTTTCCTTCTCAGACCAAGGACACAAATGCCCCAGCGGTGTCGGGGACAGCGGGGCTGTCTCACACTGCCTGCAGTCCCAGGGCGATGTCTCACATCTCCTCTCCTGTCACATCTGCATCCCTTCACAGTGAGGAGCATCCTGTTGGATCCCAGACACCTGGGGTTTTGAGCTTTCTGTGCTGTCTGGCACTGACCCCCTGGAGAACACTGCTTTTGACCTGAAGCCTTGGAGACAGCTTCTGAATTTGAGTGATGGAGTTAAAATCATGGGTGTGTAGTGAAATAGAAGTGTGTGCTTTCACATGGTAAAGGGTTTTAAATTTGAGGTTTTTATAGTATAGTAATAGGTATGGGACAAGATGGAGGATTTTGGGTGTTGTCTCTTTCGGCGTTCATCTTCCTTCCTCTTCCTCCTTCTTCATGGATTTCAGGCAGTAGTTTCTGGTTGGTCAGTCAGTGTCACACTGAGGGTCATGGGAAGTTAGTTATTAAGTGAAAAAGAACAAATAATATAAGTGTTAATTCTCTATTGGACTGTTTAGCTTTAAGAGACCTTGTAGCAGCTGGATCTTCCTCCATTTTTCCTTGCTTCTAGCAGGTAGCTAGAAGTGCTGCTGAACGCTCTGTACTTTTTGATCAAATTTAATGAACAATCAAGCCCAAACACAAAAAAACCCCCCTGTTTCCATTGTGTATTTGTTAATCCTAGCTCTGAGTAAAGGCAAAAGAAGCTGAGACAAGCCACTAATTAAGTGGTGCAAAACTCCCACTGCTGTTACCGTGTCCCTTGGTGTGCCAGTCCTCACTGTGCTGCTCCGTGCCCCACTGCCAAGAAGCGAGGGGAGGAAGCGACCCTTCTACCCTTCTGTGGTCTCATGGAAACTTGCAGGGATTTGCCCGCTGGGTCTGTGTGTGACAGGCAGTGACAGGAGCTGAACGTGGCACGTCGCTTTCATCACGTGTCTGTGGGCCCCACCTCCAGGCTGGCAAGGCAATAAGGGATGCTGAGCAGCCAAAATCCATCCCACAGCTTTAGTGATAGAAAATAAGAGCAAACATAGAAATGTGTCCTTTTCTTTCAATCAGAGATTCATTTGGGTTGGAAAAGACCTTCGTGATTGTCAAGTCAAGACTACCTGGTTCCTGTTAACCATCTCCTGACAAAGGAAGATTTCCAGAGGCTCCAGTATTCCAGGTATTCAGAAAATCCTTCCTGCCCACCTGCCCCAGCAGCTCCTTCTCCAAGCAGGAGCATCCCACCTGGCCCTGGATGCTCACACTGCTCCATCTCGATGGTACCTGGGCAGGAGCTGGGTTTGGTGATCCCTCTTGACATCAGGGCTCTGGACCCCAGTCTCACCCAAGAGGAGGAATTGGTTGATCCCCTGTTTTTAGCAACCAGCCTTAGCTCACAGTGCTCCTTCCCACATCCACCTTCCCCAAGAGCTTGACATGTTTTCTCCCAACCACAGGGGGATTTATTTGGTGGAGGGAGACAGAAGAGTTTTTGTAGGTAGTTGTACCTCGGATGGAAACCTTCCCTGGGCCAGGCATCCAGAAGCGTCATTTCCCTCTGCAGCCCTGCCTTGGGCCACACAGTGCTGCCATCCTGCAATCCCCCTTGGCATCAGGGACGGAAGTGGGGATGCCACACATCCCAGCATGGACATCCACCTTTGGCACAGTGATGGGGAGTGGAATTGACTGCAAGACATCAGACACTGAGACCTATTAACTTCTGGGAGCACTGGAGGGGCAGGCACTTCCCTTTCCAAGTTAGCTCCTGCACACCTCCAACCCATGATCCTGGAGCCAGCCCAGCCCTTGGGTGCTCCATGACACCCAGAACCAACAGAGCAGTGGCACCAGAGCATCCAGAGAGGTGGTACAGCACCGCGGATCTGCTCCCTGCCTCCCACCTGCCTGGCTCCCCATAACAGGGAGGAGGAGGATGCTCCCTCCCCTCAGGAAACATTCTCCCCAAGCAGCTGGAAGGGCTGAAGCAGAGGCAGCCTGCACCCAGCTGTCCCTAGAATGATGGCAGGCTGGATTTGCACAGAGCTGGTGGAGGATCTCCAAGGTGTGACCTCCAGAGAGGTCACACCACTGCCTCCTGCACGAATCGCATACCCCAGAGCCAACCTGCCACTTGGGGGTACTCATGCAAGAGGAGGAGTGCTGGGGGCGGTCTCACAGCTATTTACAGCACCCAAATCCATGAATTTCCCTGGCCAGGTCCTCCTGGCTCCCTTCTGAGCCCAAAACACAGCACCACCAGGCTGTGGCAGGGTTCAGGGCTGCAGCTCCCAAATAACAAGAAAATTTAATGTGAAGAGAAGGAGGCAGGAACAGAGCAGGACACTGGTTTGCAGCAGAGCATCCCTGCTCCAGCCCCACTCCTGGCTCTGGTAGTGGAGCCACTACCTCTGGGAAGGTGGCAAGTGCTCTGTACCTTCATCCACTGAAAACTTTGTTGGCAAAAGGCTTTTTTCCTCAAAACCCCTGTCTTGTCTTTAATTTCTGTGGGTTTGGGATCTTTCTCCCTGCTGTGATGGAAGCTCCAAGCTCTCCCTGCCCCATCCCAGCCTTGCTGAGGAAGAGCAGCTGCAGACTAACCTCATTAAAACCTCTCCCCCTCGTCTGGAGCCAGGTGATGGTGGCAGGGCACCCCTGGGAGGGGAATTTCTGCAGCTGTGGAGAGGCAGATGCTCTGTGCATCCCTCTGGGAATGAACCTCCCAGTGCTGCTGCAGGAGACGGAGCATCCTCACCCCGAGGAGGCTCCTTCACCTGCCATCCTGAGACCACACCAGAGATCAGCTTGGAGGTGGGAGAATTATCCCACTTTTTATTGCTTTTCCCCCTTTCATCCCCTACCAAAGCACCATGGAGTCAACTCGGGCTGCAGGAGTCAGATCCATGCCTGCTGGCCCCATGGGTTGGGAGCCAGGCAAGAGGAAGAAAGCAAGAGAAGAAGGTGCTGGAATATTATAAGAGGACAATTTGATTTCATTATCCTGACCTAGAGATGCCTTCTTTTAAGAAAAAAGCATCAAATTAAGGTCTTTTAAACAACAGCAGAGAGGAGACACAGCAAGTGAGTGCCTCTTCCCGCCTTCACAACATCTGTCTCACATCATCCTGCTAATTTCAAGTTACTCCAAACTCCTTTAATTCCCTGCCAGGGTTTTCAAAATATTTTTTTTTTTAAACCACAGGCTAGCCAGCTCCACAGCCTCGAATTGAACATGCAAAGGAGCAATGAGAGCAGGAATTTAAAAAAAGAAAGGTCAGGCTGTGTTCACAAGGAGCGCAAGCTGCTGCCCAGCAGGAAGGGGTGGGGGGCACAGCCCCCTTGGTGATGTGCTGGTCTAGCCTGCCCAGACCCTGGGGATCCAGGAGATATGAGCCCACAGGAATTAGTGGAGAGCAGCCAATTTCCTCTGCTTTCCCTGCAAAGCACCTGCTGGGCATGAGGCAGGGGAAGGGAAGCTGGTGTGACACAGCTCTATGACAGGAATGCTCCAGTCCTGCCTGGGCTGGCTCAGACCATCCCTACCCCAGCATCCGTCTGGGTCTCCCTTTTCCCAGAGCCCCACTCTGCACCCACTCACACATAAACACTCCCAGCTGGTCCCAGGCATGTCTCAGCAGGAGGTTTTAATCTCCTAACTGGCACATCCCAGTGGAAAAGCATTTAGGAAGATCCTGGTGCTCTAGGGAGGTCCTTCCCCCATGGTAGTGCTTGTGCTGGTGTCTGTCCTGTGCCCAGCAGGTTGGGCTGGCTCACCTGTGACAGTGGGACTGGTCCAGGGGGGAGGCAGGACATGTGGGGGACTGGCATGAGGGCTTTGAGGGGCAGCACAGCACACAGCAGGGAGAAAGGAATTCTGACTTTATCCACAAAGCTGCAGCAATGCTGAGGACAGTGGCAAGGGGACAGGGACAGAGATCAGGGGGGTCTGGTGGGGTTTGGATCCAGACACTCTCCTGGTCCGTCATGGTGGCTGGGAACAGAAATAAAACAGGAATAGGATCAAATTTCTGCAGCAAATGCACCTGCAGAAGCATTCCCAAAGTCCCTATGCTCCCATCTGCTTGGGAGCAGAAGCAAAGATAAAAAGACAGGGAATGCAGAGCTCCTATGAATCCATGTCCTGGAGCAGTTCCCCTGGTTTGTGCCTGTGGAAGATCTGCCTGGAGTGACAAAGCTGTGCTTTCTGTTTCTGGGCAGGAACAGATCAAATAAAAGCATGACCAGAAAGCTGGGCTGGAACAACCAATTCTCTGCAGAGCTCCTTTCTCATCCTGCACATTGTGGCCGTGCAGGCAGGGAATTTCCTCCCTTCCCAAAACCATCCCTGCCTGGAGCTGGGATCGGGGGCTTAAATAAATATGTGCCTATGTAAATAAATAGGAGTGTGGAGTTGAGAGGCAGGTTAATGGCTGGGGAAGCCGGGCTTGACCTCGGTGACATTTCAAATTAGTTCTGCTGCGCTGGGCTGGGCCTTTGAGGGGATTTGTGCTCGGGCTGGACGTGGAGAGAAATGTTAAAATTCATCATGTGAAGAGGCTCTTTGGAGCTTCCTTCCTCCTGGGGGGAGACCTCTGCCTCCTCTGTCACCCTGGAACGAGTGTCCAAGCCTGGGAGGTGCTGGGGCAGGTGGGCAGTGCAGGCTGGGCTCTCACCCCTGCTGTGCTGCTGCTCTCAGCCTGGGGCACCTCCAGGGATGTGGGTGATCTCTCAGGTGTTGGGGCAGGTGTGTGCTGTACCTGTACACCTGTAGGTTGTGTCAGGATGCACCTGTGTGTGTGCAATATCCACACGTTCATGAGCACACAGAGATAAAATTCATTAGAAGCAGGCAGAGAATGTATTATTAGTGCTTAATACATGTACTGAAAGGCAAGTAGATGGCAGCAGGGAATACATTCCAGGAACAAAAAGGGGTCATCTGCATAGGTCTGGCTCGCCCCTCTTGTGACTGTGTGTTATGATACAGGTTTTAATTCTTTCAACTCTTGCTGTCCCTCCTGCAGGGCTGCAGCTCTGATTCTGGAGCAGCCCTCAACCCTCATGCGTGAGATGTATTAATTCCTCATTGAACTGATACAATCCTTTTTAATGGGGAAAGAAACCCAGTTTCCTTCTCCCCCTGGGGACTGGCTGAAATGTTCCTGTGGAAATCAAGCCTGGGCAGGCTGTGTGCAGGGACTGTCAGCCCAGCTGTGTGCTGGCAGTGCCAGGGACACAGACCCTGGCAGGGGAGGCTCTGTGTGCCTGGCTCTGGCTGCTGGCTCTGCCCCTCAGAGCTGACCCTGGTGGGTGCCTGCCCCACTAATGAGGAGAGGTGATGACTGTGGGCCAGCTGGCACCACCAAGATCACCCTGTGAGCACCAGCCCCAGGCACACAAACCCATTTCCAACAGCCCCAGGCTGCCCAGTGCTGGATCTTGAGCATCTTCCCATCCTCCAGCCTTGGTAAATTTGATTTCCATTCTCACTGAGTGGCTCTTGCCAGTGCCTGGGGAGAGGAGGAGCAATGGAAAGTTCTGGTTCTCCAGCGCCATCCTGACCTGTAGCAGCGAGTATGCTGCGAGTGTGACAGGGATGGGGTCCCCTCCCTTCCACTGCTTGTCCCAGCCTGGGGCTCCTGGGAATGTGTGGCAGCTGTTTCCAGTCCTGTCCAGCCCCAGTGGCTCTGCAGACAGAGAACCCATGGCCCAGGGACAGCTGTGGCCCTCCTGCTCAGCTCTCAGTGCCACAAAACATGGAGGAGCTGGTGCCCATTGTGAGGAGGATCCAGCCCATCCCATCTTCAAGGATCACTCAGGGACATTGTCCCCACTCTGGGCAGGACCTGCATGACCTGCTGCCAGTGCTTGTCCCTGCACTGGTGGCAGTGGTGACACACTGTGACAGAGGGTGGAAGGGGAGAGACAAAGCTCTTTGCTTCCTTCATGGGAGGAAAACTATTTTGAGTGGCTGTGTAGGAAGATGCTGCAGGAGTTGGGGGTGTGTGGGGGATTGGGCTCCCGAAGAATTCAGGCTGGGAAGACGCATTTGGATCAGTTTGGCTGGTGGAGTGACTCAGCTCCTGACAGCCCTGCGAGACCTTTGCACTCTGCCTAAACAGGGATTATTTCATCCTCTCAGAATGGCTTAAGCACTAATAAAAGGCATTAAAAATTAATTTTCCACGCTGTCTGTTGGTGTTTCTGCCAGCCCTGGATCGCACTCAACAAGCAGAACTGATAAGCAAACCCAGACTGTGTTCTCTGCGCTGATGCCCCCGCACAGACACTCCCCCCAGCACATCACGAGGGGCGAACGTGCAATTATTAACCTTCCTTCTTTTTCCTTTCCTTTAAAAAAATTAAAAAAGGAAAGCTGTTGCTGGCAGCTTGGAGATTTGCTACGGGTGTCAGGCCTGCTCCTCTCCCTCCTTGTGTCAAATCCTGTATGCAAAGGAGATTTGTACACATGCACAAGGCATGGCTGTGTGTGACATCCGCTGCCCCTACAGGAGCCATCGCTCTCCCAGGGCTGGGAGGGAGGATCCTGGGGGGAAAGGGAAAAACAGGCAACAGAATCACAGAATGGCTTGGGCTGGAAGTGACCTCACAGACCATCTCATTCCAGCACCTCCACGGGCAGGGACATCCTTCACTGGGTGCTCAGAATGTTTTGGGAATCAGCAGTGGGGGATCAGGGTCTGTGCTCCAGCTGGGCTGTGTGGGTTTGTCACTGGGGCTCGTGGCAACTTCTCCTTTGGGCCAGAAACTGTCAAAAAAGGACATTTACATTCCTTCTGCTGGCTGGTGGGGTCATGACTGGTGCCTGTATTGTTCAGGTGGCCACTGTCAGGAGACATTTGAGCTTTGGTGCTTAAAGGTGAAAATGTGGGATGTGTGCACGGGCGCTGAGCAGGATCCCTCCCAAAACAGGGATGAACAAGCCCTGGACAGCAGATGGGATCCCAGTGCCCATCAGACATGGGAGGGATGCTTGGCAGAGAGACCATCAAAACACGGAAAGCCATGAGAGCCAAGGTGACCCTGAAAAGCAACGCCTGGCACTGCCCCACTGCATGGGCACCACCCCAGAGACACCCCTGAGCTGGGCACTGGGGCAGAGCCTGCCCATGGCGCCAGGGACTCCCATCCCTGCAGAGACCAGGACAGCAGTCCGGGAAAGCCACTGGTGCCCCATTCCCAGCCAGCACCGCTGCTGCCCCTGCCTTCCTTGCCTTGGATCCACCCAATTACAGCTAATTAGCTTTTCTGCCATAAAACCCTAAGGAGACAATGGAGAAAAGCCTCCTGCCTTTGACAGTAATGAAGTTAAATAGATATTTATTTATCCTTTTATTAGACAAACCAATTATAATTTTACGCTTGAAATAGCTAATTTTTAAAAGTGATGTCGAAGCATATGTATATACTGAGGTAATATATGGCCAGCCCTGGCCTGTAACAATCCTGCCTCATTACCAGCACGGCTGACGTGGTATTTAAATATCCTCTAATGCACCCATTCATAAAACGATAATTAAAAATACGCTGAAATGCAGCTATTAGGACAGAGATCCTGGTTATTTATAGGCTCTGGTTTTAGTTTTGAATGATAAAATCCTGAGTAATTGCTTGGAGTGGTGAAGTGTTGCTTCCCCAGCACCCTGACCTACCGTGGCTGGGAAAGCAGAGGCTGCTGATTCCCAGTGAGCTGTCAGTCTGTCTGGGATCACGGGATGAGCAGGCTGAGCCTCCCGGTGCCCTGCAGGAGACAGGAGCCCAAAACATCACCAGAGCACAGGGAAAGGACTCTCAGTGCTCCTCCTGCTCCAGGACGAGCTGTGTCCATCTGGCATCTCCAGAGCCCTGTCAAACAGTGGGATGGGCAGAAAAGCTGCTGCTGATTGCAGAGCAGATGCTGGGAGTGAGAATCCCAGAGAAAACACCTGGGAATGAGGGTTCCAGAAAAAACACTGGGAGTGAGAGTTCCAGGGAAAACACCTGGGAATGAGGCTCTGGAGTGGGCTCTGGTTTCCCCACCTTTCCCTGCCATCTGCACGTGGAGTTGGGTGGCTGGAGACCACCTGACTGCTCAGCCAAACACCAGAGACCAGAGATCATAGAAGGACTCTTAAAAAATTAATTTCCCTGCTATAAAGCCTGGTGAGTGCTGCTGAGTGCTGGGCTCAGCTGGCCGGGGTGGCTCCGGGCGGGATCTCTCCCTGCAGCGTTCAGAGCCATCTGGCCCAGCCTGAGCTCCTCAGCTTGGTCTGGGTCCTGAGCTGCTGATCCCAACTGGTCCTCTGGCTCTTCATCCACTTCCCTCTTCCCACAGGACCGGGGCCTCCTGCACACATTTCTAAAGGCAACAGGAGTGACTTGGGAAATGAGAAATTTGCTTTAAGATGTGATTTCAGCCGTCTCACACCTAGGCGGGATTTTCAGCTAATTTCCCTGAATATTCCTAGTTGGAGATTTCTTGCCTCAGGGCTAAAAGGTCAGCACAAGCCAACAGAACTGGAATCTTCCCATCCTGCAGCCCAGGGCTGGGGTACAGTGCTGCTACCTGCCCCACTCTCGGGAAGCCCACGGGGAATGCCCAGTGGGTTTGCTGCACTTCCTATTTTCAGTTTTACTCCTTGTTACTCCATCTTCCTAAACTGAACTGTTCTGGGGAGCCTTTGGGAGCCAGAACAAGAGCAAGACCTGCAGGATGGCAGGGCTGGGAGGGGATGGGTGTCACTCTGCCAGCACCTGGCCCTGCCAGCCCAGCCTGGTCCTGCACAGCCACGGTGCTGAGGATGGGCAGGTTTGTGTGTGACAGATGTGAGCCCAATGTGTGACAGATGTGCTGCAGCATCTGGGCACTAGGAGGGAAAGGGCTTTCAGGATGGGAGCAGCCAGGGTGTGGAGCAGAGTGACTCTGGAGCCAAGTCTCAGCTGCCACAACAAAATGATGAGGAGTGGAGCAGAACGCCTTAAATCCTCTTCTAAACTCACCCAAGCCTTCATCCTGCTGGGAGCAAAACCTCCTGCAGAAGGCTCCAGGACACCCCAATCATTGTTTCTTCACAGAGATCCCGGAGATCAGGGGCTCCCCAGTGCCCCCTCAGCCACGTCCCCCATTCCTGCTGCATCGCTCAGGGTCTGTGCCACCACCCGGCAGAACTGTGGGGATCTGCCGCAGCCTCCTCCTGGAGGAGCCCCCATGCCACGGTGGAGCACATTTGGGGTCACCCCAGGCTGGGGTTTGCTGGCTGGTTTGCTGTGTTCTGCGGGGACACTGTGGGGACACTGAGGGACCTCATTCTCCGGGTGCCCCGCTCCCAGCCCCCCAGGCGGGCTGTGCCCCCGCGGGGTCCCCTCGCTGCAGACACTGGGTGGCACTCGCACGCCTTGGCACGGGAGCTGCCTGCAGGATTTTTTCCAGAGGAAAGCGCAGAGATTGAGGGGTGGGGAGGAGGATTTACCGCTCTCCCCCTCCCCGGCCAGCCCGAAGCTCCAGGGGTCCCTGGGGGTCCTGTGCACCCCGCGGTTCTTCCCTGTGGGCAGGCAGCCCTGGGGTGCCCTCGGCAGCTGCTCCCCGCTTCCAGAGCATCACCAGAGGCTGCACAGCCCGGCGACCCCTGCCCAGCGCTGGGCTATAGCTGTGCCCTCCCATCCCATTCCCCAGCCCCTCCCAGCTCCCAGGGAAGCACTGGCAGGCCTGTGGCTCAGCCGAACCCGCTGTCACCCCGCTGTCCCCATTGAGCTCCATCCCGTGCGCTGCCTGTGCTGGCATCTCCAGCCCCCAGATCCCACCCCCCAGCCCCGCAGCGGCCCCCGCACCCAGGGAACTGGGTGGGAATTACAACACATCATTTATTAAAGGGTTGCTGTCAAGGTTGACAAGCCCCCAAATTAAGTAGCTTAAAAATTCCATTAGCTGAGGTCTTTCTGGTGCCATGTCCTATCTCACTTTTGTTTATCAACCTTCACGGCTCTGAATATCTGGTAGCTGCTCAGCTGTGTCCGTATGTTGGAGAGACTGGGGGAGGATGGGTGAGCCGGGGGAGGGAAAAGTTCACCACACATAGCACGTCCGAGGAGTTGTGAATGTGCCGGGAGCTGCTCACACCAGCCCGGGAACACGAGGGGCTCAGGGTCACGCGTGTTCAGCACTCCAGGAACACGAGAGAAGAATCCCACACAGGGAGGGGAGCAAGGGAATGGGGTGGATGGAATTCCAGGCTCTGGGGTGTCTCAGATAATGGCCCAGCCCCCTCCACCGTCCCTTCCAAGGTAAAGGGTCCTGTGCCCTCTGCTCCCAGCCTGGAGCTGCTGCTCCTTTGGTGATGTGAGAAGGGAAAAATTCTGCATTTGGGTCAAGACAGGTGCAGGGGTGGGCTGAGCAAGGGGACATGGATTTCTCATGTCACTGGAGCAATGCCCAGGCACCAGCTAAGGAAGATGTGGTGCTGTTGCACAGCTCCTCCTGGCACTACTGCTCCAGCCCTGGGATGTGTCAGGACCTGGGATTTCCAGAGAATGGGGACAGACTGCCTACACAGGCATCTCTACAGCACAGCATTCCCAGCTCAGGAGAGGGCAAATGCACAGCTACGATGTCACATTCCTTTAAAATAAACACCAGGACAAGAAATGTCAGAGAAGCTCTGGCAGGGCTGTGCGTGTGGCCAGCGAGAGGGTGACAGAGTCTGGCACATGTCACTTCCAGTTACTGGCGTCCCATGTGAGCCCAGCAACGTGTCCTCACCCATCCCATCTCCCAGAGCTGCAGGGCTGGGAGCAGAGTGTGTGACAGAGGCCATGGGATGGGTCACACCGGCACTGCCAGTCTGCTCACACTGTGTCACCAGCCAGGGGCACTGGGCACAGCTCTGGACCCAGCTCTGGGCACAGCTCTGGGCATGGCTCTAGACACAGCTCTGGACACNCACAGCTCTGGGCAGGGCTCTGGACACAGCTCTGGGCATGGCTCTCACAGTGCACGAGGGTAGAAGATGCTGCTGTCATCTGACAGTGTGGTACCTCCCATTTCTTCACCCCATGTCCTGAGGGAAAGCTGCTCCCAGGTTCCAAACTGCCATGCTGCCTTTGTCAGGCCGATTTCCTGGGAATGCCCGGAGATGCATCCACGTACCAATGCCCCCTGCTCCAGAAATGCTGCACAGGGTGACGGCTCCTCACCCACCATGGCCTGAACCAGCCCAGAGCCAGGAGGGGAGATGCACTCCAGATGTGGCTGCTGGAGACAGCTTTGCTCCTCCACCCCAGCTCATGTGTGCCCCTCCTGTCCTATGACGATCCCTAACACTTGCACAGTGGCAAGAAAAGGAGATTTTGTGTCTGTCAGTCCTTGTTTTTCGTTGTCCTCCTGCAAAAATACAAAGAGAATGAGAGATATCATAAGAGTCAACCAAACTTCGGGAGCCATCCCCAAAACTCCATCTATTTGTAAGCATTGACTCTTAATCACTCCATGACCTGGGCCAGTGTGTCCCTCACCAGCCCCTGTGACCCGGTGGCTTCACTCACTACAGAGGTGGTTATCAAAGAATAGGACTGAGATCTGCTGTCCCCTGAGCACCCTGGGATCGGAGCATCAGCATGAACCGAGCCGGGGAGGTGGGAAACACCCTCGTGCCCAAACCTGCCCTGTCCCCGCGGCACAGAGGGGAGGGGAGTGTGTGTGTGCAGGGCCAGGCACCCTCCCCGCGCCCTCCTGGCTCCAGAAGCAATTACTGCGTGTTAGGGGAACAAGAAATCTGCGTGAAAAATCTAGGAAAAGCAAACTGCTCCATTCCACCAGGAAGGAACCCGGCTATTTTTAAGTTCAGGGACGATGCACGCAGCCAGATAAAATATTCAGACTTGTGCAAAAGAAAACATCCCAGCTCTGTCTGTCCCTTGCAGCCTTCTCCCCACCCGCTCCCTGGGGCTGCCTGAGCCCCCCTGGGTGTCCCCGTGACGCCCTCCTGGAGCTGGGAGGATGCAGAGACACGGGGGTGGGTGGCTGGTCCCACATGGAATGCCAAACGCTCAGCATGTGCCAGGGCATCTCAAGGAAAGGCTTGTGAAACCCACTGACCCAAATTCTCCCACCCAGAACACGTCCTGGCTGAGATAATGAGCTGAGGCAGCAGATGAATTGTTGGCAGCCGGAGAAGCGACGCTGGCGGCCACGGGGACGAGCAGAGAAAGGGTTTGGGTTACCCGCACGGTTTGTTATCACGCTGTGAGATGAGATAAGAGCACCCCACAGGCGCCATCCCATCGGCACCCCGAGGTGGGGACGGGGCTCGGGAGGGACCTGATCGCTGTCACTGCGTCCAGGCGGGGTGGGGACCCCCACCCTGACCCACGTCCCGCGTGATTGCCCAGGATTGCCCTGGGTGGCACATCCCGAGCACTACGGCAGAAGCTCCTCGGGAATTAGGGGGGGGTTTTCCTCTCCCCTTAGCGTGCAGACCCCAAAAATCAGACTCCGAGCTCTGCAGCACCAACACGAGCTCTGCCTTTTGGGGCACATTGCAATGATCCCTGCTGTTGTTGTTCCCGTTCCCGCTGTTCTGCCAGCCCACAGAGCAGTGTCGGGGATGTTTTTATGCTCCCTTTGCGCTCTTCAATACAAGCACAAGGTGAACAAATCCACAAACCACGGGAACAGGTGGGGACATTCCTGCTACTGGGTTTTTTCCCAACCCAAGGCTCCCAGTGCTGCCTTTCTGCTCTACAAACCAAACCAGCTCGGTTTAATCTCAGTCAAAGAAAATGGACTTGAAATGTTTTTTTTGTTTGTTTGTTTTTTGGTGGGTTTTTTTTGTTTTTTTTTTTTTTTTTATTGTGAAGCTGTGCTCAGTTATTACTCTCTGTCTATTTTTTTTTCTTTTAATATTAAAAAAAGAGTCAAAATCCAGGAAACCAATATTCCTGTTTCTTCCTTAAAATTTGATTGTATTAGAATTTAAATGAAGGATTTTACTGCAAATCTCCCTGTACAAGATGAAAACGCCTAAAGAAATGTTTTTTTATGATCCAAGAAATACCTGTTCAGGAGCTGTTCTGCCCCATTGCTGGGGTCAGGCACCTGCAGCTCTCCTGGCCGTGCTGTTGTGGGTGCCCTTGCAGAGAGAAACTGCCTCAAATTTCATCCTGGGAGCACTTGGCCATTTGAAATATTTTCTTTCTATATAAAGACCATGAAGATTTGCTGCTGGCTCCATGTGTCAAGACGTCCCCAGCAGGCTGAGGGGTGTGAACATCGCCTTCTCTGGCCAGGGTGGAAATGGCAATGTTCCCTTTTGCTTCATTGTATTTAAAAATTGGTTTTTTGTTTTTTTGTTTTTTTTTTTCAGGTTCTAATTATTTACCTTTCCCACTAAAGCTACTTCCCTTTGCAGTTCATTTCTCATAACAGTTTTAAAAACAACAAACAGAATTTCTCAAACCAGGGAGGTGATGCTGAGGGTTTCAGAGAACTCCTCTGCTCCTGTTTCCCCAGAGAGCATTCCATGGATGACGGAGTTTAAAGTATCTGAGAAGTGATTGCCAAAAAATGGATTGGAGGAATAAGGAGCAGCAGTGCAGAGCACTACCAAAAATACCCAGGATTAAAAACAAGTTTAATTTTAGTGTTTGTTTTGTTCTCAGCCCAAAGACTGCTGGGGAACGTGCACAGAGAGATTGAAAAGGTCATATTACCCGAGAAGCACCCGTGTTAGAGGTGATTAAAGTACTGAGAGGTGTGGAAGAAAATTATTGTGTCAATTATTTTTAAAAAGGGAAAACCACAAGGACTGGTTGATCACCAGCCCCTGGCTGCTGAAAAATGCTCTTTCTGGTGTAGCCTGAGCCCTTCCAGCAGCACCAGGAAGGATGGAGCCCCTCACTCCTGCCAGCCTGGTAGAGATGATCATTCCTGGTGAAAAATAATAGTGAGTATTTCATTTATTAAGTTAACTGCCTGGATCCTATTCCGTTCATGATGAACAAAGCAGACTGGGATCCACATGTGAGCAGAGGCAGAAGACAAGGATGAAACCACCTTGTCTTGGGTTTTTCCCACATTTCCTTCAGCAACAGCAAAACATTTTGATTCACTGCACCAACGTTTGCCTGGTTTGCTTAAATATTTATAGACACGAGTAGTAAATATTAGTGGCAACCTATGAGCATCCTGCAGCCATGGGAAGTGTGTCCCCACAAGTGCTGAGGCTCAGCTGGGATGTGGAATTTGCTGTATTTTGTAGATAAAGTGCTCACAGCAATTTTTATGATGATTTGACATGAAATTTGGCGTCATGACACCATGAAAAAAAAAGAAGGATTAACTTGGGGCTGTTGTTAAATATTATGCAGGTAAATATTAACCAGTGTTACCTGTACGGCACTGTCGGTCTTGGTGCAGTAGGCAATGCCACCACCCTGTCCCTGTCACCTGAGCTGCGCCTGCTGGCACAAATCCCTGGCCTTTCCATGAGGGACAGCAGCTTCCTCCTTCCTGTCCCTTCTCCTCAGAGCAGCCTCTTGCCTCTGGGGATGAGCGATATTATTGTTATTTAGCTCAGCAAAGCAGAGGCAGCGAGCGCTAATGGAACAGCTCCGGCGCGCTGCCAGCTCCATTCCCACTCTCCTGAGAATCCCCGCTGGCTGCGCAGGGACCGCGCTCCCAGCCCGTGGTTGCTGTTGCTGCTGCCGTGCTCAGCCCTGTGGCCATGCTCGTGTCCTGGCTGAGCAATCAGTGACTGCTCTGTGGCCATTAAACACTTTGGGGATGCTGCTACTCACCCGGCGTCTGGCTGTCCCTGCACAGACTGGCACATGTCCCAGTGCCACTGAATCGTGGTGGCATGCCAGATGCAGGCTGGGTGTGTGATGGTTGACGTGCAGGCTGGATGTGTGTGGGATGTGTGTGGGATGTGTGTGGGATGTGTGTGCACAGGCAGGAGCACACACATGGGCACAGGCAGGGAGTGGCAGCGCTGGCACTGTCCCTGTGCTGCAGTGGGGTGACTGACACGGGGCTGTGCTGCTCCTTAAGGCCTTTTCCTGTCTGTTTTTTAGGGATGTCCCTGTGGCAGGGTGCCAGTGTGGGTGCTGAGAGAGGTGCTGAGTGAAATTCTGAAGGGAGGTGCTGACCACCTCGGCTCAGGGCCAGTCTGGTGAGCGCTGTGTCTCTGGGAATGCGGGTGTTCTGTCTCCAGGAATGTGGGCACTGTGTCTCCGGGAATGTGGGCACTGTGTCTCCGGGAATGTGGGCGCTGTGTCTCCGGGAATGTGGGTGCTGTGTCTCCGGGAATGTGGGTGCTGTGTCTCCGGGAATGTGGGTGCTGTATTTCCGGGAATGTGGGTGCTGTATCTCTGGGAATGTGGGTGCTGTATCTCTGGGAATGTGGGCGCTGTGTCCCCTCGAATGTGGGCACTGTGTCCTCGGGAATGTGGGTGATGTGTCTTCGGAAATGTGGGTGCTGTATCTCCAGGAATGTGGGTGCCGTGTCTCCAGGAATGTGGGCGCTGTGTCCCCGGGAGTATGGATGCTGTGTCCCCGGGAATATGGATGCTGTATCTCTGGGAATATGGATGCTGTGTCTCTGGGAATGTGGGCGCTGTGTCTCTGGGAACGCTGTCTGGGGCACGGGAGCAGCGGCTGCCCCACTCCCTTTGTCTCCTTTCCCCTTGAGGGGGCATTTCGCATCCCTATTGACAACGTGTTGGGGACATTTCGACATCGAAGTGACAGTGGCATTTCCATGACCTGAAAGCGGAGCCGGGGCCGGGCGGCTTTGAAGGCACTCGCTGTCCGGAATCATGAGCTCGACTGTGCCGGGCTGTTAAAGCGCCGTGATGGGAACAGCAAGTGACAAAGTGTTTCTGCAGAGCGCGATCCGGCCTGGCAGGACTCATCTCCCCGAGCTCTTGGAATTTGCAATATTCATTAGGACTTGGGAAAAAAATGTGCTTCCCTCGGAACGATGCAAATTGTGAAAGGAACCCGTTCTCACGCGTGTGCCTCTGGGTGCTGTGCATGGGGTGGAGGGAACCATTTATCCCCCTTCCAGCCGGTTCTGGGAGTTTGGAAGGGCCAGGGGGAAGGGAAATGTCGTGGCTGGTGTGTGGCCCCCGTGCCCCATCCTCTGCCAAGCCTGGGGAAGGTGCAGGAGTTCGTGGGGCTCCTGGCAGAGGCTGACTGGGGCACAGGCACTGTGTGTGTGACAGCAGCTGTGCCATGGCAGCCCCGGGGCCGGGGGTGGGAATGTGGGAGATCCAGAGCTGCTCCTGCCTGTGCCACGGCTTGGTTATGGCTCTGTGAGGCACCACAGAGTGGTGACCACTCCTTGGGACACCACACCATTCCAAAGGACACCACACCATTCCAAAGGACACCACACCAGTCCATGGGTCACCACACCAGTCCATGGGTCACCACACCAGTCCATGGGACACCACAGCACTGTGCACACCACACCACACCACACCACACCACATGGCACCTGCACAAACCACAGGATCGTTGCTTCTGCAGGGTTTTGTGTCCCCTGATGCCATGTGTCCCCACAGCCATCCCCCGTGCACAACCACGGGGACCAGTGTCCTGCTCCAGCCCAGAATGGCACTGGTGCTGGCTGGCCCTGTGGGGACAGTCCTTTAGAGAAGCTGATGCTGGGATCTGGGATGTTCCCCAGCCTTGAGGACTTCCTTCCCCTTTCCTCCCTGGCTTTGGAAGTACCTCAATGGTTACTGGGGACTTTGGAGGCAGTGGTGACACCTGAGAGTCCCCAGCAATGCTGCCAGCAGTGTTTGACAGGGAGGAATGAGCCCAGGGGTGTTTAGAGGGCAGCACCATCCCTGTCCTGGACCTGGGATCCCAGCTGGGAGCAGAGAGGGGAGCACGGCCTGGGAGCTCAGGGGCCATCTGGAGCCTCTGGGAGATGCTGTATAAACATCCACAGCCCGGGCCCATCTGTCAGGGCTCAGTGTAAACACCCTGGAGTGGGAGCAGGAGCCCCTTTCCCAGGAACAGGGCTCTGGGGTACAACAATGCATCTGGACTCTTCCCCCAGTGTCCAGGGGACCACGGGAGCTGCCTGCAGTCACCCTGGCTCTCCTGAGGGATCACAGCACTGTGACAGCACAGCTGGCTGTGCCTGGGCTGGCCACAGGGAGCTTGGATGTTTCTGCAACCATGGAATTGCAGAATCCAGAAGGCTGGAAAAGGCCTCTGAGATCAGAGAGTCCAACTGCTCCCCCAGCTCTGCCAAGGCCACATCCACAAGTTTTTTGAACACTTCTAGGGATGGCTATGGAGCAGCTGATTAGGACCATTCAGCCTCTTCCCCATCCAGCTCCATCTGCCCCACTAGTTCAGGAGTCCTCTGCAATTGAATGGAATTTGGTTTTATTGGAGATATGGTGCCACTGCTGCTGGAGATGCAGCAGCACCCAGCCATGTACAGGGCTCAGCTCTGCATCCCTTCCTGCACCTCTCCCACAGGATCTCACAGGAATGAGGGCAGGAAAGAGAGAAGGGACCACATTGGGTGGCTGCAGAGTTGGGTGGGCCACTGGGCCAGTGCCAAGGGCTCTGCGATGCCCTGTGTGTGAGCAGAGCCAGCTCAGGGAATTAATGCCTTAAGGACAAAGGGGAGTGTTTTGATTGTGGACTGATAATTTTCTGCTTGACTTACAGCAAGATTTCCAAGTTTCTGTCCTGATTTGATAGAAATAAGCCTGTTGATAAAGGGGACAGCGGGTTTGTGCTGAGCATGAGGCACACGCACCATCCATCGTGGGGCCCAGAGCAGGCACAGGCAGCTCCCAAGGGGTGGCCACCGGGGAAAGGGTTAATTTAACCAATTCTCATGGGGTTTTGGAAAGTTCCCTTTTTTCCAGGAGGCTGCCTGACGTGCTCTGACAGGGCCCTTTGAGCTGGCACAAAGGCAGCGCTCTGCCCCTGCCCTCTGAGCGCTCCCACCCGCGCCAGCAGCAGTTCAGAGCAGCTATAATCTCACTAGCAGCGGCTTTTACTGCTGTCACTTCGAGCCTCCTGCGCCATGTGAGTGCCTCAGATCTCCAGCAACGTAAAAAAAGCTAATGAACGAGGAATAAACAAGTGTAGCCAGGCAGAAAGGCTGCACGCGGGAACATCTGAGCCAGCCCGGCTGCTGGGCCAGGCTTGGAGACACCGCAGCCTAACTGAGCTGTAATTAAAAATGTCTAATCTTCCTTGGTATCCAGAGATAAAGCAGGGGGGAGGGTGTGCATGGAGGTGATGGGAAGGGGAAGTCATGGTGGGAGCAGAAATGGAAGGAGAGGAAGAGGCAAGAGCAGAGAGGAGAAGGGAGGTTGGCTGGAGAGGGCACGAGGCAGAGGGATGGCACAGGGGGAAGGGGTCCTGGGGACCCAGCCCTGCCAGCTTTGCTCCTGTCCCTCCTTCTGAGAGAAAAAGCTGGAGAAACACCCTCCTTGCTGAGCCCAGGTGATCTCTCTGCAAGCCAGAAAATCGGGATCCTGCTGGGAGCCCAGCCCTGCTCCCTCCCCATCCCAGGAAAGCCTGGCCCGTGAGTGTCACCACCTCAGCACAACCCACTTGGCCCTCTGGGGTCTGGAACCCTGTCCTGGGGTCACTGCTGGTGGCACAAGGTGCAATCATTCCTATTTTCCCCAGAAAGGGATGAAATGTTACTTTTCTCCTGTAAAGATAAAAAAGGGAATAGAAAGCCAAAGTTCATTGAAGTCATGGCTGTGAATCGTTTACTCTTCAGAATCTTCAGGGGCCATGGACCAGTGGGGTGAAGTTGTGGCACTGGGCCAGGCTGTGTCCCTCAGCTGTCCCCAGAATGCCAATTTGTGTGCAGAGAAGGGACAGCTGAGGCTGTGCAGCCTCCCACCAGCTGTGCTGCACACCAGCCCTTGAGCTGCACCCCAAAACAGTGCAAGGAAACCCCAAATCCACCTGGAATACTCCAGAAATGCTGGATTAATGTTACTTAAGATAGCAGCTACAAGCATTGGCAGTTATCCCATCGTTTTCCTTCGTGCCAATATTAAAACTCCTGGCCAGAGCAACATGACAGACTGAGTGAAACACCAGGAGATCTTATGAGGAATGACAACCTCATACCTTGGGATGGAGTCACAGGTCACCATTTTTTCCTCCTAATTTCCAGAGTTAAAAAAAAAAAGTAATCGCAGCCCTCTTGTTCTCTCTGGTTAAAAGTCATAAGTGCAGTAAATTAACAGCATCAAAGATAGGGAAAAAACCCAGCCCTACATAAAAGCAAGTGGTCAATTTGGAGCCCTGGGAGGAGAGCTCAGGGCTGATCCAGCGGGGCTCAGTGCCTTAAATGTCTCTGTTGTTCCTTTGAAGAAAATCATTGAAGTCAATGGGCTCACTTAAGTGTTGGAAATGAGATGTGTGATTAAGCCCCTTGCTGAAGGGAGTTAAATTATCTCATAACCACAGCAGTGAAACAGTCTTAGGAATAGGGAGCATTCTCTGCCCAGTGCAGAGAGCCCTGCTCTGTGTTTTGGGGTGCAGGCTGGGGGAGAGCTCTGCCCCCCAGCTCCAGCCCCCTGAGACCACAGCCCTTCACTGCCCACATCAGGGAGCCGCCGTCTCTTCTCTCCTCTTTCACCATTTCCTCCCTAATTGGCAACTTTTAGAACCAATTTTATTGTCAGCTTCCTTACATCCCACATTATCCTCATCGGGAGCAATTTAAGGATGAATTATCTCACCTGGAAGTGCTGCCCCTCCTGCCTGGCAGCGCTGCACATCTGTCCAACAGCTGCCAGAGAGGAACAGGGGGAGTGGGAGAGGTGCCTTGCAGAGGTTGTTTACAGAGGGGTTTAATAAACTCTGCTCGATGCAGGAGCAGCAGCTCCTGCAGGCTCCGTTATTCCAACCTGGAAACATCTACACAGCCCCAAACAAAAGGAGACAAAGAGTATATTGCATTTGGTATTTCTTCTCCAGATTGATTTATCACTGTCACATCTGTTCCTTCCTTCCCTCTGCATTCCTGTCTCCTGGTAATGCTGTAATATCGTTTATTATAGGACATTATATAATGCACTCTATTGCTGCGAGTGTTGTTATTCCTAGACCAGATTTCTTTATTCAGACCCAATTCTGCAATCAAGGAGTCTCCTGCTTTGAGGCAGAGCCCTGCAGAGGCACCTGCATTCTGTCCCTGAAAGAAGAGGAAAAGCCTCATGCTTTAAGAGGTCCTAATCTGAGGACTGGTCTGGCCAAGCTGCCCTATGGGGTCTGTATGTGCCCCAAAAAAGGAAGAGGAAAGGGCACTATTTGTACTGTGAGTGGGTTTTGATGTGGGTTCTGGAATTTGTGTTGGGTTTTTCCTGCTTTCTGTGGTGGCTCTCAGGCATGGCAATGTCCCCACAGCCAGGTGGGGATGACCTTGGGTGATGACCATCTGGGTTCTGGTGGGAGCAGAGCTGGGAGCTCTGGCTGTGCTGGGTCGAATTGTGGGCACATAAACCTGCGAGCTGAGCTTTAAGATCCTGTCCAACCCAAACCATTCTGGGATTCTGTGATTTACTCCTTTTTTTTTTCACTTGAGCAGCCCAAGCTGATCCTTGTGAATCATTGTGGCATGACTTCCTGGCAAAGTGATGTTTCCCTTGTGTAGAAGGACAATAAAAACAGAATTACAATTTGTTCTGCTGGAAAGCACGCACGGAGCCCTTCTCTGCTGCTTTGGTCCCAAATACTGTCTATGGCTCCCCAGTGCCCCAGCCATGGAATACAATTCCAATGGCTGGTGACTGGAGTGGTGGATGGGCAGGAATGACAGGTTTTGGGGGTCTGTTTGAAGCCTGAATACTCCTCTAAAGCCATTGGGGGTGGCAAATAGCCAGGAGAGCTGATGCTGAGGAAGGACTGGCCAGGCCCATCGTAATTCATGGCCAAAAAGCAGGGAAGTAGCCAAAGGTATGAGGAGGTTTCCAGGAGGGATTAGGCTCCTTCTTTGAAGGCAGGTCCAAAGGGGTGATTTAGCAACTCCAGAAGTACAAACCACAGCCCGGCAGAGTGTGGGAGGACACCCAGGGGACAAAATCACCCTGTCGTGACTGATTTCTCATGCTCTTCCTGGAGAGAGCCCATCTGGCTGGGGCTGGAGCATCCTGAGCTCTGAGGGTGCTTTGCTAGGGGCTGTATTTTTGTCTAACGGCCAAAATATCAACAAAGGGGCTTTGGTGGAGGCAGGTGGGCTCTGGCAGGGGCCATGGGGGTGGGTGAGCTCTGAAAACCTGGCAGTGACTTGGGGGGCCATGGCATTGCTGTGGAGGGGACAGGACACTGCAGGGTGTGAGGGGACATGGCAGCAGGGCCATGTGGAGGGGACAGGACGCTGCAGGGAGTGACCAGGGACACAGCAGCAACACCAGCTCTCCCTGCTCACCATGCCCAGGCTCAAACCCAGCACTGGCCATTTCTGCAGTGGCTCCTGTCCAGGTTCCATCAGCTTTCCTAATTTGGCACTGGGAGGGCTCTGGTGGTGCTGAGAGACCAGGAGTTAACATTTTCTAGAACCCAGGGAAGGGGGACCAGAGGAAGAAAGTTCTGGAGTGTCAACAAAAAAATTATCTTGTGCAAATAAGCAGGAGAGATGGATTATCCCGATTGTTTGTGCAGGGAATTGCTGGAATGCCGCTCGCTACGGCGCCCCCCGGAGTTGCCAGGGGCCTGGGCTGGTTTTCCACGGGGGGCTGGCTCCAGCCTGTCCCACCATTTCCTTGGGTTTGTGAAGGGATCTGCTCTGGGTCACCTTCCCAGGCTGTGGTGTGGCAGTGCTGAAGCAGAGCAGGGGTTCAGTCCCTCGTACCCACATCTTCTCCTCCTGTTCTTGGGTGAAGCACAAAGCTCAGACCTCCAGCAGCACCCCTGCTTCCCTGCCCCCTGCCTTCAGCCTTCCTTAAATCCCCTTTCTAGGAACAGAGGCTTAAATCAGGGGGAGATCTAGCCAGGATGCACAAAGATATACAAGAGACAAAGAGCTAAATGCAAAGTATTCCTTACACTCTCCAAGCAGAGGATCTCCAAGCAGTCCATTGTCACTGCAGGGTCAGGAGAGGGTTGGGGGTGACACCCACAGCTCTGCCAGAGAGCACAAGGGACCTGGAGCTCAGGGAAGTCCAGCCTTTGTGTTTGAGGAGTATTTGGTGATGATGGGGAGCCCGGGTGGTGCAGGAGAGCTGGAGGTGCGTGTGATACACAGGGGGATCCCATGCCATGACAATTCCACACTGGTGCCATGATGCCCCTGCCTGCTCTCAGCCAAACCATTCCTGGCTTCACCTTCATCTCTTGTCCCTGCAGAAGGAATTTCACCCATGCAGCCGCTCCCCAGCCATGAAAACTTCACCCCTGGCACATTTACCCTCCACCCCTTCACAGCCAGGTACTGAGCAGGATGGAGAATCTGTCCTGGAGGCAGGGATGGATTCCAGCCTTGTTTAGGCTCAGGTTGGAGCCTCTGGCCCGACCTGAGCTGTGGCAGGGGACGCATATCTTCATGTCAGGGCTATCTGCTGCTGGTGAGCATTCTGTGGGGCACACAGAGTTTTAAAGGATAGAGAGGTGTTTTAAGGGGTGCAGAGATGTTTTAGGGGTCACAAAAGTGTTATAAGGGGCACAGAGATGTTTTAAGGGGTGCAGAGATATTTTAAAAGGTGCAGAGATGTTTTAAGAGGCACAAAGGTGTTTCCAAGGACACAAAGGCTTTTTAGGGGTCACAAAGATGTTTTAGGGGTGCAGAAAGCACAGCCAGACCCTGGCTGACACACAGCTGACATGACCCAGCACATGTGTGTTGAGGAGGAGCCTGTCTGCAGCAGGGAGGAGCAGATCTCCTGGGTCCTCAGCTTTAATATCCTCTGGATTAATATCTAGGAACTAGACATTTATGGGAACCCAATGACACACACAGACCTGCACATGTGGCAAGGGAGGGGTGACCAAGCACAGGCCCCTGCTCTGCTGGCAGGACCAGGGAGGCACAGGGCAGAGCGTGGAACTGGAGAGGAGCAGGAAAGCAGCCCCAGCTCATTTGTTTTTTGTGACATCATGGCCTCCTCTGGCTTTTTTCACAGTTTTCCTCTGTTGTATTTAATAGACTTAATGGATCACACAGCACTGTAAGAACAACAGACCTTCAATGTTTTTATTAAAGCCATCTACAAAAATCCCTCTGTGCTCGAGCTTTCCTGCGGGGTGACTCTGCTGAGATGCTGTTTCCATTAAGGACAATTGTGGCGAATAAAGAAGGAATGAACAAACAAATGGAAAAAGGGAAGGAGAGGGAGCAGTGGAGCAGAGAGAGCTGCTGCTGGAAAGAGGGTGACGCTGGCTGTGTCCCCCTGCCCACGCCTGACTGGGGCCCCTGTCACTCAGCCTGGCATGGGGGGCAGTGCCAGGGCCTCCTGCAGAACCAGACTGGTTTGGGGAGTGCTGATGTTGGAATTGCTGCTCCATCCTCCCAGAGGAGTCACAGAGGGGAGACACCACTTTTATACCTGCCAGGTGGGGTTATTCCCCCTCTCCTTCAGAGCTGGGAGTGCGGGAGGGAAGGAGCTCTCCCTGTGCCATGTGTGTGACAGTCACCACCCAGCCTACCAGGTTCCTGGGTATCAAACCTTTCTGAATGCAGAGCAGCCAACTACTGAGCAGGCTGGTGAGGTCTGTGCTGTGAGAAATAGAGGGAACTGTGGGCTTGGTTGGCAGGTTGGGGCTCCATCCCTTTGCTCATGTGCTGGGGTGGAAAGTGAGCACCACAAAAAGCATCTCTCCAGCCCTGGTGATGCCACATCCATGTGGGACCTGCCACTGCTTCAGTGTGGGGTAGGGGACAGCAGCAGGGAACGTCATGGCCATGAGATGCCACAGAGTGTAGCTGTGAGGTTAGGCTATATTAACCCTTTGGTGTGGCAGAGAAAAGAAATACAGTTACATGGTTGTCCTTCAGAACAGAAAGGAGATGAGTTTATTCAGAAACTCACTGTTTAAGTAGAATGACTTGTAACTCCAAGAGCAGAATAAAGATGATTGGTGCAGGGAGAAGACACCCCATTTCCAGGGTCTGGTCACGTAGCAAGACAGATGTCCTGTCTTTGTTGTTAATTTCTCTATATTTTTGACCAAGTTATCTTCCTGGGAAAGATCTTCCCTGGCCTTCAGCTGGACCAGCTTATCAGCCTGAGAATGGTTCTGAGAACAGAGCTGAGAAGCTCTGGCCTGGAAGGCTGCTCTCTTAAATGAGTGTCCACAACTGAGGACCCTTCTCTGTGCACTGGGATGTGGAGCATCACCAGGGAGATCCACCAGGCCAGGGAAAGGGGACTCATGTCCAGCCCTAGGCCCACATTTCCTGATGTGCATCTGGGCTCTGGAGTGGCTCGGAGAGGCTCTGAGCTTGGGCACACTCAGTGATGTGGGACCAGAACCTTTGTCACCCAGCTGGAAGCAGCAGGTTCTGCCCAGCCCAGCCCAATCCCCTCTGATCCCGAGCTGGTCCCACTGCCTGGTCTGGTGGATGCTCCAAGGCTGAGCAGGGCAGGAGCTGTGTAGGACACCCTGTGCTCACCCTCGGCCTGGCAGGAGGAACATCCTCCTCCATTTGCCAAAAGACTCTCAGCTTTCCTTCTGCTGCTTTGATCCCCTTTCCTTTCCCAAAATGGATACCCAGACATTTCATTTTGTGTGTGCTCAGAGTTCAGAAAGGTCTGGAAAGCCCTTCTGTCTCTGCAGAACCCTGGGACTCTTGTCTGGCTGCTGCTGTCAGCAGCTCCAGCCCGGACATGGTGCTCTCCTGCCACATGTGGTGGGGAAAGTGAGGGACACACCAGAATTCCTTTGAAGGGGAGATGTCAGTTTTTAACTGGAGCTTTGAACCTTTCTCTGAAATCCCAGGGAACCTGACCCAGCTGATCCCATCAGTCAGCACACACAGCTCCAGCTCTGAAGTTCACTCTTCCGTCTGTGCCACCATCCCAAGGAGCACGATGATGGATGAAGCCTGTCAGTCCTGCAGGTATTTTGGTTGTGAGAGCACCCTGGGTGCCCAGGGTCCATCTTAGGACGTCAGATGTCGTGGCCTCTGGATGGCAGGAAGGGGAGCACACAAGCAGCTGGAAGGGGAGCACACAAACACCGTGGGTGGGTTGATGGTTGATGTGCTGGTCACTCCCTTACTCTGGGGCTCTTGGTGGCACTTGGCACATGATCCCCTTGGGGACAGAGCAGTGCTGGGCAGGAGCAGTTGTCTCTGTGCCACCCCAGGTGGCTGAGAGAAGGCTTTTGGGGCCCAGCCTGGAAGCACATGCTGCAGGTTGGTGTCTGGGTTTTTATTTTCCCGAGGACTCTCTTTCCATCTCGCTCCCCTGCACTCCTTTGTGCACCCTCAGATGCTGCAGAGTTCTTGAGGGTTTGACAGACACGGGCAAAGCTCTCTGATTTATGCCACTCTGACATTTGCTCGACTGTAACACCTGGAGAAGCCAATCCTACCTGAACCAGCCCTGCCAGAACTGTTCACTCAGCCCTAAATCAACAGAGACGGTTCTTGCCCGCGCCTGCCTCTCACAGCTCGCAGAGCAGCTCCGCTTGTGCTGTTCCCTGTAATGCGCTAAGCTTCCCGACATGATGTTTAGCACATGTTCCCTGTCTGCCCCCCCGCTCAAAGGCAGCCTTATAGTTTGCAAATGGGATGAAACCACTGTGCGGCCCCGCGCCTTGGCCGAGCTCCCGCCCCGCGCCGCGGCTGCCAGAACCTTTGCCGCACCTTCCAAGTCATTATGTGCAGTCAAAAGCCTGCCAGAAGGGCTGGAAGGATAAAAGAAAGAAGGGGAAAAAAATAAAGCAGAACCAAAACCCCCCTAATACACGTGAAGGAGCGGCAGAGTAAGCGAGGCATGTCCTCCATGGAGCGCTGCCCGCCGCTCACCGTGCGCTGCCTGCTCCAGGTGGGTCTCCTCCTACGTTGGCCTTTTGGGGAACAAAAGCCGTGCTTGCCCGGGGAGGAGAGCTCCGTCCCCTCTGGGCTTGTCTGGGACGGCTGCCACCATCAACAAACCCAGATGAGTGCCGAGAAGCTCGGGGGGATGTGTCGGGGCAGGCTGGGAAGAGCGGAGATGTGGCTCAGCCCCGCGCAGACACTGGGACCGTATCGTGGGGATCAGGAAACGCCTCCGAGGAGCTGATGAGTGCGGATACAAAGAGCTGTGGTTGTCTGTGTAAACAGGGAACCGCAGCCAGGAGAAAGGATCAAAGCTGGGATATTCACCCAAAGCCGCAGACCTCTACTCCGGGCTGCAGGAAAGCGCCGGTGCTCGCCCCGGGCTGCCAGCGAGGGCACGGGGCAGCTCCCGAGGGTGGGACACAGGGACAGGTCTCATGGCCCTCCCGTCACAGAGGTGACAGCGGTGCCTGAGCTGCCCGCGGGCACCGGAGGGGCCGAGGCACCTGCGAGAGCTGCAGCGGGATCGGCCCCTCGGGGGTGACAAAGGAGGCGACAGGGGACAGGGTGAGACACGCTGTGAGGAACAGGACCAGTGGAGAGAGGAGATAGCGAGCAGACAGAGCCGCCAGTCCTCCGAAACGAGCTCGGTGTTTTCCCGGCTCCCACCGTCAGGAGAGGCTGTGCACTCACCAGGGAGCTCCGCTCCCGCTCTCACAGCCAAGGAACGGGATATCTCTGCCCACATTGGCACCTCCCTCTCCTTTTGTTTCTTTTCTCCATCCTCTTCAGTTCTGCCTGCGCTGGATGCGGTATTTCGGGAAGCAGGGAAAGCGCTCTCCAGCCCGAGCTCTGCCCGGGTCAGGAGCGGTGCCCGTGGCACTGCCTTGCTCATCTGCTCCGAGGAGCTGCTCGGGATGCCAGCGGCCACAGCCACCCCTCGCTGGAGGTCCTGGACTTCTCCCAGTGACCTGGAGCTGTTTGCCATGTTCCTGCACAAGACCTAGATTTTAATGCCAACTGAGCAGCTGTATAAATGTTTTGTGACATTTCAGAGACAGAATGGATCGTGCTGCTCAAACCTCCTCTTTCCGAGTGCATTCAAATGGTACCTTTTCAGTTTCAGGGAACTTTGTTTGCTTTAAAGGCTTTGTGATCATTTCCAGCAGAGGCCTCAGACAGCCAGCCTGCCTCAGTCCTCCATCCCAGGACATCCTGCAGGCCAGCACTCCCTTTTTCTCTGCGGGGTGGCCTCCACCACAGCCACACTCCTCTGCATTCAGAGCTTCCCGGGGGCTTCAAACTCTTCCCAATGCTGGAGCAGCCATTCTAGTTATTAACAGCCCTTTCTGAACACACACAGCCCACTGCAGTGTGTGCCTGGCCCATGGGCTCTGGGCTACCTGAAAAAGAAAAGTTAAAAGCATTGCTGAATTTGTTAATTGGCACAAACTGCAAAACTCCTCCGTGGAGATTCTGCCATCTTATTTAACGAGACCATTCCCTTGGCCTCGAGGCAGAAGGGAAAGACCCCAGACACCTAATGAGCTTCACAAAGGCAGGCGAGTTAATAGAGCTCAGTGTGTCGACTGGAAAAATTAACTTTAGGATCAAGTGTTCTGCAGTAAAAGAAAATGGTCTGAGGTCTAGAAATGATCATGGGGGCCCAGTACACACAGGGGAACCAGCCACAGTGATGCCTGTGTGACAGGGACATACCACAGAATGGGCACAGGCTGCCCAGAGCAGCTGTGGGATGCAGCAGAAGTGTCCAAGGCCAGGTTGGACAGGGTCTGGAGTAACCTGGGGTAGTGGGAGGTGTCTCTGCCCATGGCAGGGGTGGGACTGGATGAATTTTAAGGTCCCTTCCCACCCCAGCCATCCTGTGATTCCTTGATTCTCTGAAGAGTGCTCTCATTGCAGCCACTGCTGTCACCTCTGGCTCCTCAGCTGGGGAAGCAAAGTAAATATTTCATCATTTAACAGCCCCTTTTCTGTGGTTCAGAGCTTGTGGGGGGAATAGAGATTCATAATTGTACTTCAGAGTATGAGATTCTCTCTTACATATGATCTGGGCTAAAAGGCAAACAAACTTCTTGCCCTGTCCCTCAAAATAATTTCCAGTTACTGAGAAATCTCACTCCACACCGGCCTCTCCTTGTTTAACAACAAACAGTGCCTTGATGCTGATAAGGATTTAAACTCAACAGCATTTGCTTTGTACATGAGAACTACAAATTTAGTGCTCTGTATGCTCTCAGAAAAGAGGCCTGAATTGTCAAAATTTCCTTCCAGATGTGTGCACACACAGGGACTGATGTGGCTGGATGATGAGGGTGTTAAAGCCAGCTTTCCCTCCCTCCTGGCAGACACCGGCTTATTCTTTACCCCAAATCCTTACAGTTCATTTTTTAAACCTCTTGAGCAACTTATCTTTCAGTATCTCTCTTTGGAGCCTCCCATTCATCACGGCTAATTGTGGCTGCCAGCACCCAGAGGGGATTCTGCAGCTCGGGCTGGTGTCATGGTCTGGTGGATGGCATGAGGGGAATGGCTGAGGCTGCGCTGGCATTTGTCATCTCTGAGAAGAGTTTGCATAAAAAAATAAAAAAGGCAGAGGCTGGATGGTTGAAACTGAGTCAAGGGCCCACACAACAAGTCTGCAAAAATCCTACGAGGGGAAGAAAAACCATTCCCTTCTTTTCCTGCAGATTGGGAAGCACTGAAACTCCTTGGAGTGGGACACGGCAGGGAGAGCAGAAGCTGCCGGTCCTCGGGCTGCCTCATGCTTTCTACAGATTCCCAGAGAGAACCATTAAAGCCTTTGGTGTTTTGGGATTCCCCCCCACCCCCCTCCATTTCAGTAGAGAAAGGGAACAAGGTTTTATATCTTTGTATCTTCTTCCCAACACCATTTCACTGAACACCAGCCTTTCGGCGAGAAGAAATTATCTTCAGCTAAGTTTTGTTTGGAAGGAAGAAATAAGCATTTTGATAACCTCTTTGATATAATGGAGCATGTTGATTTTTATTTTTTTTTATATCTCATGATAGGTGTTAATCTCCAAATGTTTGTCAAACTCAGTTAAGAACAGGGAAGGAAGCAAAGTGCCTGGGGGTCCCACAGCTGGGACAAGGCAGGTTTATCACTGCACAGGAGGTGCTTTAGCCCTGTCCTTAAGGACCTCTGTGTTCAGATGGATTTTCCATCACTGCCTTGCTTCATGGCCTGAGCAGCCTCCCCCTGGCCCAGGATGCCATCCAAACTCATCCCTGACGGGTGGCTGGGACTGTTCTGGGTGCTCAAACACCCAGGCCAGGTGCCTGAGGGCAGGTGCTGGGATTCACGGAGCATCCATGGGAATGAAGAGATTTCTCCCACCTCCCATGGGTTCTGGAGCACATGTTCAGAGGCAGAGGCATCCCCTCCTCTGGAGTGAGCTCAGGGCACCCTGACCTCTGCTGCCTTCAAACAGCTGATGGGAACCAAAGCACTGGGAGCAGTGCAGAGGGTGGGCAGGGGAGAGCCCCAAACCAAGCCAGAAAATCCAGCCTGGAGGGAAAAAAAAGGCAAAACTCACAAAGCTGAAAGGCAGAGTGCAGTAAGAGAGAGTTACCAGGAGATTTTGAAACACAAAGCTAGAGCCAGCCCAGAAGGAATGTACACAGAATGCATGAAAATCTCTGCTCCTCCTCTGACAAAGAGCGTTTTGCAGCGCCTCATTCCCAGCCTTCCCTTCCTTCCCAGCCTGTGCCTTCCCTCTCCTGTGGCTATGGGGAGGGGGTGAGGACAGGGCTGCAGGCTGCCAGCCACTGATGTCGTCTCCAAAGGCACCATGAGCTCTCCTCACTCCTGAAAACCCCAAAGCAAATTGTAGATATTCACCCAGAGCATCCTCAGGCAAAGGGAAAACAAATCCAGAGCTCCTGGGATCTCTGCAGCCTTGGCACCTCCCTGTGTTTCCCACAGTGGGGACATTCCAGGGTTATCCACAGCAAGGGGGTCCCAGAGACAGCTGGGGTTCAGTCCCTGGGGACTGTGGCAGGGATGAGCAAATCCCCATGGCCACAGCCCAGGGAAGGTGATGTTTCTTTCCAAAGTGTAGAACCTGCCCTCATCAGGCACCTCGTTCCCAGTGAGAACACCAAAACTCCTCCTTTCTACCCATTTCTCAATACCCAAGGGCTCTGGGTGGTCCATGCAGTGGGTGGTGAAATACCAGGAGCAAACCATGCTTGGAAAAGGCTCTTCTGCTCCCTGAGTTATCCATGTGTCCTAGATGGATAAGCTCTCTGGACACTGCACCATCTCTGAACCATCCAGGTGTGTTCTTCTGCTTGGTCATGCCCTGCCAGCTGTGCCAGTGCTGGGGTCCCAGCACCCACCTAACTCCTCTGCTCACCTCACCTCTGTGTAGGAAAACCCAAACTGCATCACCCCAGCCAGGCCATAACCTTGTTTGACCTTCATTCTGAGCAGCATTCTGAGTTGGTAACAATCCTAATCCATCTTGTTGGTACTGAACTTCCAGCATCTCTCTCCCTTAAAATTCCCTGGAGGCCACTCACAGGCTTGGAGCTGATGCCATCTCCCCATTGTCTGACCACAGCAAAGACTTAAAAGCTGCTGTTCTGAAACATTTCAGCAAAAAAGAACATTATTAACAGCAAGATGATAAGACTTGCAGGTTTCAAAGGCAGGAGACATGAATGATTCCTTTTCCTAAAGAATGAAACCCAATGAAAATGCAACATTTCTGTCAGAAGCAAGAGCTCCCTCTCAGCCAAAAGGAGGACAGAGAATGGCACGTGCTCCTGATGATCCCCAGTGAGGAGGGCTCTCCCTGCATCCCCATCTTGGAAGGACAGGAGATTGGCACTGCAGAGGGAGGCTGATGCATTCTGTTTGCCAGAAGGCCATTAGGATAAAAGGAAAATCCCACTTAGCAGAAGTTATGAATTTCCCAAAGTCAGGCTATTGGCACCGGTGGGGGATGGGAAGTGCTGATTATTAATGGATGTATTGAATTATTTCCTCCCTGGGCTGCCTGTGAGATGAGCAGGAGCTGCCCAGTGGAACATGGAGCAGGTTCTTCTCTTCCCAGGGTGCCCATGGGGTGGTGGCATTACCACATCTGGCACGGGCCAGTGTCACCTCCCTGCAGCTGCATTCCCAGGGGATGCTCACACAGGTAACAGCCTCAGTGGGGACAACCCAACCTTCAACTGCACCACCTCCAAGAAGAGGGGTGGGTTTGTCTTCTCCTGTCTCAGGGCAATAGTGGGAGAAGTTAGAGTCCCTTCCAGCACCTAAAGGAGCTCCAAGGGAACTGGAGAGGGACTTTGGATGAGGGCCTAGAGGGATGAGACACAGGGAATGGCTTCCCACTGCCAGAGGGCAGGGATAGAGGGGATATTGGGAAGGAATTCCTGGCTATGAGGGTGGTGAGGGGCTGGCACAGGGTGCCCAGAGAAGCTGTGGCTGCCCCGGCCCTGGAAGTGTCCAAGGCCAGGTTGGACAGGGCTTGGAGCAGCCTGGGGTAGTGCAAGGTGTCCCTGCCCATGGTAGGGGTGAAACAGGATGGGCATTAGGGTGCCTTGGTCCCTTCCCACCCAACCATGCTGTGATTCCATGATTCTGTGAATGGAGCAACCATGGGGTGCCCAGCCCCTCCCAGCACTCCAGAGCTGCTGCCTTGAGCTGTAGAGCCTCTGGGGCAGAGCTCCCCAGCCAGGCTGGGCCTCTGGGCCAGCAGGTGAGGCAGGATGAGCTGCTCCCCACCCTGAGGAGCCTGCACTGCTCATGCTGAGCTGTTAAGGACAAAATCTGTTGCCTGGGAGGCAGAGTTCCACCTGCAGGCTCTGATGGATGGAAAGTGTTTAACTGAGAGCGTCACAGCCCCAGGACAGCCAGCCCAGCTCTCCTCCATCCCTGCATTGATTTATTCCCTTCTCTGCTGCCCCTAATGCTCCTCTCAGCTCTGCGTGGCTCAATGCAGCACAAATTAACAGAGCCCACAAAAGCCCTCCGAAGCCATTCCCCTGATTAACAGGTCTGTAGTGCTGAAAGATATCTTCATTTTCATAACCTGGCACTGAATGGATGGCAGCCACAGAACTGCAGCATGTCATTCCCCAAAGGGAGGAGTGGCACGGATTTTTCTATACTGTAGGAATTGCCAAAGATTGAGACAAATGACTCAACAATCAAAAAGGGGAAAGAGGAAAGCTGGGGAAGGAAGGACAAAATGCTGCAGGACTCACTGGGGACTGAGGGGTGGGCAGTGATGGCCCTGCCGTGGCTCTGTCCATCCATGTGGGCTGTGCAGGTCAGAGCTCTGCCCTGGGGCTGGCCCAGGGACATTGGTGGCTGCAGCTCCTTGTGTCCCTCCCTCAGGAACCAACACATTCATCAGCAGACAGCAGGGCAGTGACACACCTGTCCCTTGGAACCATTAAATAAGAAGTTGGAAAATGCCTCTGAGCTCACTGTGTCCAACCTGTGCAGTGCCAGGGCTTACACAGCTGTTTTTGCCACATCTTTGGAGTTTTCTTTTCCTTCCTGGCCTGGAAATTGTCAGTGCTGGAGGGGACCCGGGCACTCTTGTGTGGTGTCTCCAAGCAGTGTCATGAGCCCTGCCTAGCTCCCACGCAGGGGACAGTCCCTCAGCTGGACCCCTGAGTGCCAGCCAGGCTGTGAGCAGAGCGGGGGAGCAGCAGTGTGGGGCAGTGCTGCGTGGCCATTCCCAGGTCCTCACAAAGCTCCATTTTCACTCTTTCATCAGGACTAAAACCCCAGGCTATCCTGGGATTCATTCAGGGTGAGAATTCTTCCTGCACAGAAGGTCTGGGCATCGTTAGGGGTCTGGAAGCTGGGCTTAGGACACTTAGTGGCTCTCCAAGCACTTGACCCCAGGATTTAATGACTTACTGGGCCTGGCTGCACCTCCTGCATCTCTCCAGAATTATGCAGAGGCTGTTCTGTGCTCCAGAGGAATGATGGGGTGGGGAGTGAATCTTCCTCCCAGCTGTCCCCTGTGCTGGGACTGGGGCAGCCCCCCTGGCCACGTTCTCTGCTGTTCCCCCTGTGCAGCCACATCCTCACCCCAGATAACCCCAGCCAAGGGAGGGGAGGAAAAGCTCCGGAGCCAGATAAAGACAGAGGGATTATAAGGTGTTTATGCTTTTGCAAAATTAAGGTCTTGAAGGTGAGACAGGTTTACATTGGCACAGAATTAATGGTTTGATGCAGCGCAAGGGGACAGCGGGAGCAGGGAGCGGGGCCATCCATCAGCATGCGCCGATGGCACAGGGAAGGAGATGCTGGCATAAATCAGGCCTGTGCAGGAAATAAGCAGGATGGATGACAGGCAGGAGCTGGTGATCTGTTATTCCCACTGCTCCAGAAGATGCAGGAAATGTGGCTGGGTGAGTTCAGGTCTCGTTCCAGCACGGGAGTGCTGGGTGGCTCCGGGTGGGATGAGCCTTCCCTGCACTGCCAGCTCCATGAATGGGTGCAGAGCAGCTCTGTGCTCACCCCTCAGCCTGCATGGACACTCATACGAGGCACAGCAGGACCTGGGGGCTTCACCTCCCTCTCTGGGGGTGTCAGTGCCATCTCCACATCCTTGGAGAACTGAGCCCAAAAGGAAGCAGAGGATTTTTCCTTCCCTTGGACAGCTGAAGGGGATTAGGGATCTCTGACCAGTCCTTCTGGCATCTCTGCATTGCTCTTCCTCTCTGCCAGGGTGTTCCAGCTCTGCTTTGGGAATGTGGGCACTCTCCTGAGGGAGATGAGACAGGAGCTGGGCTGCTCCACAGGCTTAGGCTCGTCTCTAGTGTGCAATTCCCTGATTTTAAGAATTTGGGCTTGGTTTCTCTGGTTATTCTCCAGACCTCCCCAGCAGTTCCTGGTGTCGCTCTGACTTCAAAGGGAAATGAGACCTTACATGTTTAATTGAAGCAAATTTCCTCCCTGTTGTCGGGTCAGCGAGGGGGGATTAATGGGGGCCAAGGCTCAGCCCTCTGGGGACACCCAAACATTTCAACACATGGGGCAACCCTGGAAGGTGGAAAACAGGCGATGGGGACCTGTAGGTGACCAGGGCTGATCAGGAGCAGCTGAGACACATAAATCTCTCCAGCCATCAAGAGCTGAAACCTCCCCCCACCTCTTTATTTAGGCTGTGTTTTTTGAACGTAACCTGAAGCAATTAAGCTCTTTCATCAGATGTCCTGCCTTCAATTTACCTCCTGCCTGGCGATATCACCGGCAAAGGAAGGATGGGAGGCTCCTGCAGCCTTGCACGGGGCTGGATGTGGGCAGGGACAGCTCAGGTGAGCCCTGCTGTCCTGGGCTGTCCCTGCAGCTCTGTCACCTCCAGCAGCAGCCCTTGCCCCGGGGTCACCTCTCGGGAGGGCAGCACAACCGCTGGAAGCAGCTTGGGTGCCTCACACACTGTCCCCCCATCTCCTCTCCCCTCTCCTGGTGCCTGTCCACGCCATTCCCGGGGAATGAAGAAGAGTTTTAGCAGAGAGGAACGAGGTGGCTGTGACGGGGAGCTCCAGCCCTGTCCCTGTAGGAAGAAGGAGAACAGCACAGCCCTGCCAAGCTCCCTTTCCCCGGACAGACGCAGAGCCAGTGACAGACTGCGCCTCACCCGGCCGAGATGTGTGCGAGCTCGGGTTTGTTTGGACAGTTTTAGGGTCACTTCCAGGCTCCCGGAGATGCAGCTGCTGTTGCCCCGCGGGGACCCGACCTCTGCTCCTGGAGTTCCAATCCCCGGGGCCGCGGTGCTGACACCTCCCTTCTGGCTTGGGGAGGAATTTCGGATGGGTTTTCCCCCACCCAGTCCCCGTGTCCTGCTGGATGCAGCTGGTCCCAGCAGCCATCCCCTATCCCCGCTCCTGCCATGCCCAAAGCAGAGGGGACAATCCAGCCCCAGCGGGATTTGGGATCGCTCTAAACGATTTCAGATCCCACAGAATCACTGCCTGCCATCGAAGGCAGCGAGTGTCACCCTTGTGAGCGAGCCCGGGTCAGACGCGGTGCCATGGCCGGGCCAGCCCCGCGGGAAGGGCGGGCGGAGGGTACAGGGGCTGAAATCTGCAGGAAAAGCCCCCCCGTCCCTTATTTGAGAGCTCAGCCCCTGCTGCGAGGCTGAAGCCCACGAACATTAACCCTGAGGCTGTAAAACCTGAGTCGGTGTTTAACAGCCACACGGCGAACCACAGCGAGCCGAAAAACTGCGCGGAAATTCCCAAGTCAAGGACTGCGACTGGAATTAATTAGTTCTTGCTCTGACAACCTTTTCTGGTGCCACCAGGTGGTAACAACGTGCAGGAGCCGGCTGTCCCTTTATGCCACCCGGTCCCGGACAGCTGCTCTTAGGCACTGCTGGGTGGGAAAGAAATAAAGAAATCTCGGTGCCTTGGGACATGGATCTCCAGGGAGCAGCGGCGGGGCATAAATCCTCCGTGGAGTGTTGTATGGCGATGGGGAAATGCTTTTGAAGGATGGACGGGTCGTAGCTGCTACCAAATGTCAATTTTCTCTAAAGACTTTTGGAGAGAAGGACTTCGCATGGGCCCCGTGCACAGCGGTGCGGCGTGGGGGAGTCTCGGTGGTCCTGCCTCGAGCAACCCCTCCGCTGATGGAGTCGTGTCCTCATTGTGATTGTCCCCAGAACACACACCCACAGCACGGCGGGAGGGCCTGGGACATGGCAGGTTATTCCTGGGGAAACCTCGAGCCTCGTCCCCAAGCAGGGGAGGGAGGAGAAGGTTGGAGAAGGGAAGGGCAGCAATGACCTCAGCGCTAAACACTCCATGATAAAGGTTCTGTGCGGGCTTTTCCCGAGCCCTGGTTGCCCCCGGGCGAGCGGAGCAGCGCAGGGCGCTTTTCATCCTCCGGTCCTGCCCGCCCCGCTCCACCTCCCGCGGTCCTGCCTTTCCTCCTTCAAGCAGCAAGAAAGTGAAAATCCTTTGATGCCAGGAAGCGATAGAGAATGTTTTCTGCTCTCAAAATAAAGGATACAATTTTCTAAGCATCTCCTCTCCTCCTGGGGCTCTCCCACCTTCCCCATCCCTCGCTCGCTGCTCTCCCGCCCCCACTCCCTGCCCAGGTGAACTCTTGGGCAGAGCCACTTGTCATCTTTTCAACAACTCGTTTTTCCCTCGCTCCGAGTGTGCAGGGAGCGGCTCTTACTGTTTACACACCTCCGGCTCCGGGGCGGGAGGTGAAACAATCCCGGCTTTCATTCCATGGAGGGGACTGGGAGATGGAGCAGCCCCAGCCATGGCACCCACCACTGCGCCTGGGATGGCCAAGCTGCTCCTCCCCAGGGACCCCCACGCTTCCCCTGTGCCAGGATACAGCTCCTGCCTCTGGGATGTCTCCTTCTCCACAGGGAAATTCTCATCCTGGCCTTTGGCTCGGGGTGATGCTGGACATCACCTGCCCATGGCCACTGGCACATTCCTGGCTATCTCCCACCGTGGGGAGTCCCATCCCTGATATCCCATGGCGGTGCTGGGTGCAAGCTGAGTTTACCAGGCTTGGTGCAGGAGTGTGGGCTACCAGCAGCCTCTCCCTGAGCCGTTGTGTGATTTATTAAAGGCTGAACCCATCCCAGCCATCCTGAGCTCACTGGGGCCAGGAAAAGTGACCCCACTCCCCTGCAGCATATCAGAGCCTCCGAGCTGGTAACTGGAGAGGAAAACTCTCCCACCTCTCATTGTGTAGAGGATTGTCTCCATCCAAAGGTTTCTCCTGGGGGCTGTGCTCTGGGAGTTTCACAGCTGTGTGTTTGTGAGGCTGCCCCATGGACTGTCCCCAGTGCCAGCAGACATGGCACGTGTGTGCAGGGAATGTGGCCCACGCCCAGCCTGTGCCTTCTGCTGGTCCTGAGCCCAGGAACGTGTCCTTCCCCATGTCCTCAGTGCCTCCTGAGCCCTGCTGAGCACTGCACAACTTGTGCAGAACAGACTGGGGAGCTGGATGCTCCCGAGGAACTTCCCACAGAGACATCACCTTGCTGCAGGTGGAGATGGGAGCATGGAGGCACCTGGAGCACTGGGAACTGCTGGGAGCTCAGGAATGGCCGGGACAGTGGTGGAGAGGAGAGGGAGAGGACTTGGGGAATGAGATCTTTCTGCCAGACCCCTCCAGGAGTGTTCTTAGAGCACCCCTGGCCCTGCAGTGGGTGCTGAGCACCACCCCCGTGCCCTCTCAGGCCCCACAGACAGGAACAGGCTGGTTCTGGTTCAGCTGCTGCTGCAGCTCCTTTATGAATTTATCATCTTAGTCCCATCTCTGAGACATGACAGAAAACACACAGATGAGGGAAAGAAATAAAGTTTGCTGAGCAGGGTGGGATTTCTGTGCTACTTGGGGGACTGTGTCCTACTTTCTGGTGTTTCTTTCCTACTCCAAGGGCAAAGCCTCCAAGGACCCCAAGCCCTTGACCTTCTTCGTCAGGCAGAGCTGCTCAGACGCAGCCTCCCCGACGGACCCCGGCTGGCGTCGGAATCAAGGATGTTGATTGCATTCAGATTCTAATTTACTCAACTTGCTACTAGGAAGTCATCAGAAAAAGATGGTTTAAAATCATTCAGGGAAAACTCAGAGCATAAAATTTTAATTGCCACCTTGTGAAATGAGGCTCTCCCAGGCTGGCCAAGCCTGGCTGCTGTGCTGGCGTGGATGGAGATGCTCCTCACTAGCTCGGTTGCTGTGGGCAGGAGGCTGGAGATGGGGACAATCAGCTACTGCAGGATTTGATCCCTACCAGCAGTGCAGGGAAAACACTTTGCTGGACACCAGCAGCAGCCCCAGGTCAGGCACTCTGAGCACTCTGCTCCCAGCAACACCCAAACTTTCACCCCTTCAGCAAAACCCTTTTGACATCTGTAAGAGCTGCCACCTTCACCTCTGTAGCAGGATTGCATTATTCATGGTAACCTGGTTAATAGAATAGTTCTGCTGGGTTTTGACTCAAAATTGCCCATGAACAGCCTCCAGTTTTGGTGATGTAATTCAAAACAGAGAATAAAAGACCTGTGGGTACATGGCCAGTCTCTGAGCCTTGGGACTACGGAATGCTGGCTCTCCCTGGGCACACACTCCAGCCATGGAGCCCCCTGGGGTCTGTGTTTGAACAAACTCATGTAAATGCATCCCAGAAACTTGTGAAAATCTCCTTAATCCTCTCTGTCCCCGAAAAATGACTTGCACCCCTCAGGTGCTGAGGGAATGGGGCAGGTGAGGATGGAGCCAGCACAGACACAGCCTCACTCCTTTGCAGAGCATCATGAGTTTGTGACTGGAAACAGGAAAAAACCTCTGCCTTCCCCCTCATCCTCGCTCTGAGCAGGCCCCTGGCCTTACACAATTATTTACGTGCTGGAAGAGGCAAATCAAAGATCATTAAGGCCAGCCCAGCAGCAGAGGACAGATCTGCTGCTGGAGTGGGGCTTTGCTGGGTGATCCCAGCCTGCTCCCCACTGCCTCAGGCACCCCTGTCACCTGCCAGTGTCCCCAGGTACCTGAGGAGCCACAGATCAATAAAGCCAGGCTGTGGCTGGAGTGTGAGTGTGCCCAGGACAGCATCGATCCCCCAGCACAGAGAGCAGTCTGTAATGGGCTGGGATGAGCGGGGCTGGCGGATCCTCCAGCAGCTGGAGATCAATAGCTTTCATAAAGCAGACTGAAAAATAGGGGAGAGGCCTAATGGCACCGAGTGCTGGGCTACACTTACACAAGAAAAACAATTTGAGGAGGACAAAATAGCAGCATTGATCATGCCACTATTTCCCCATTTTTATCTTTCTTTGGGAAAGTTCTCAGCTACCTCCAGACAACACAAACCTTTACTGGAGCACTGGTGCAAGCAGAGGCTGCACGTGGCATTGCTGGTCTTTGCATTCCCAGTGTGTTGTGATGGGTTTAACTCTTACTTTAATTAGGAAAATGCCCTGGGCAGGCCCCTTCTCCCATTCCTGCACTGTCAAACCCTTGGGCTGGAGGGAGAAAGGAGCATCTCCTGCACACAGGGAGAGGGACAGAGCTGCTCTGCTCTGGTGTTATCTGTCACCCACCCTGCACTGTGCTGTGGAACAGCCCCACACTCTGTGCCCCACTCTCAATGGGACAACTGGTGGGAGTTTTGGGGCTGAGCATGTCCCTCCCTGCCCAGGCACCCTCGGGAGTGCCAGGGGTTCTCAATCCCTGCCAGGGAGCCAAAGGCAGCCAGAGCTGCCCTGATGGCACCAGGACACAGCAGCTCACAGGAAGAGTTATGTGCTCAGGATTAACTCCGTGCTGTTCTTGGCAGCACCTGACCAGATGATTTATCTTGGAGTACACCTGCCTCATTCATTATTTCTTTAGAGATCTGTTCTGCAGTTGTGGATAAGTTCTGCCAAACAATGCTGGACTGGGATTTTCTGTGGGATGCACCAAGCAATTCCTGAAACCTGGGGCCATATCAGAGTTTGTGGGGAGAGTGTTCAGTTTGCCATGGACTTAATAAAGTTTATTGAGTCTTTGAGCCTTTAGAGTCTGTCTGATCCTTCATCAGGGTTTACAGCTAAACTGCCAGGGAAAATAAATGTGCTGCTCAGGGGCAGGTGGTGAAATCGCCATGGATGCTGGGGCAAGGCTGGCAGGAGGGCTGGGCAGAGGGGAGGAAGTGACCACAATGAGAGCTGGGTCGCAGCCAGGGAATCTCAGCTTTTAAAGGAACAATTTGCAGAATTGCCATGGAAGTTACTGTAAGGTCAAAGTGATAAAGCACAACTCAGTGGTTGGATAAAGCAATTCAGGAGAGATTTATCTGCCATGTAAGGAAGAATTGTGGCAGGAATTGCTTGGTGGCAGCACCAGAGAGATGTTGAGAGACTGTGAGATGGTGGAAAGCCCAGGGAGACTCCAGCAAGAGAAGAGACCATGGAATCATAGAATCCTAGGATGGGCTGGAAGGAACTTTAAAGCCTATCTCATTCCACCCCTGCCATGGGCAGGGACACTTCCCACTATCCCAGGTTGCTCCAAGTCCTGTCCAATCTAGCCTTGGATAGTTCTAGAGATGGGGCAGCCACAGCTTCTCTGGGTAGCCTGTGCCAGGGTTTTATCACCCTCATTTTAAAAAAATATATCCAATCTAACTGGACCCTCCTTCCATTTAAAACCATTGCCCTTGTCCTATCAGACCTTCCCCTGTTACAGTCATGGCTGAGAACAGCAAAGGGGGATAAAACTGATGATGGACAAACCCAACCTCACCCTGCCTGCAGCCTCATGTGGTGTTTTCCTGGACCTGGGGCTCTGTGCTGGTGTTTTGGGGGGTGCACAGCTGCCCTAGGGATGCTGCTCTCAGAATCCTGAGGCAGGAGAGCGCAGCCAAAGCTGTCCTGAGCCAACCTCTACATCAGCCTCTTCATGGAGCAATCCTGGGAGAAGTTCAATCCTTGGAGACTGAAAATCACCCTTGTGAAATGTCTCCTTTCCATCACTTCAATCTCATCCACTCCACAGAGTCACAGGAAAGAAAAGGGCCCATCTGTTTGGAGTTTGCTTTGAAAAGGAAAACCAACCTTCTGGGACAGCATCTCCCAGCGCCTGCTCCTCATCCGCTGATCTCTGCAACCTTGGCACACCGAGCATCTCAGCAACGATTTTTCAGCACACCCGAGTGCAGGAGAGAGCCTGATTTACAATTATCCTTCAGTTACAAAGGTAATTTTAACTGGGATTAGCTGATCCTGTAAAGTAATTGAAGCCAGGAGGTCTGGGGCTGCTGCGCTGTTATTATCACCAGATGCCATCGGAGAAACAAAGGGTGAGGGCTGTCTCCAAAAGTGCTTCTCAAAACCTCCCAATTCCATCTCTCCAGGTATGAAGGGAGAGGGGGGAGAAGTGTAGGGATGAATGAGCTGAGATCCTAAATGGATCAGGATGGACAAAAAGAAGGTCAGGGAGGTGGTGAGGAGAAAGGCTGCTCGTGGGCTGAACTCCTGCCCAGGGAGCTCTCTCCAGCCTGCTCTGTGCCCAGGGAAGGGCTGTCTCTTCCAGAAGGCACTAATTATCTCTTCTTTTACATAAAGAAACCATCCTGCAATTAACAGAAGGAACACCCCCCTACCCTTACTCTCTTGGGATACTTTGATATAGGCACAAATGTCGCAGCTGCATTTGGGGTCACCAGCCCAGCTGGCACCCCTGGCCCTCACTGCCAACTCTCCCCAAATCAGAGAGCTCCCAGGACATTGGTGCTGCTGTCCCAGCTCTGCTTGGAGTGGGGCTGCTGATCTGGCACTGGCCCCAGAGTGTCCCTGCAGTGAGCACTGGGTTGTGAAGGAGTTCACTTAATTGCTTGGAGGGTTTTTGGCTCCTCTGAGAAATCACCAGATCCCGCAGGTGATGGTTGGTGGGGAGCAGGAGCACGGGCAGGAGTGTGGGGAGCACAGAGGGAAGGGCTGGGAGCTGCTTCAGCTTCTCCCTGCAGCACCCCTGGGCACAGCAGGGTCTGGCCTCCAGCCTGGCAGAGCCATCCCAGACACATCTCAGGAACATCCCAGGTCCGATGGGAACATCTGACTGGAGCAGCTGGGTTCTCTGACAGGGGCTGGACTGGTACCTGCTGCTTGGATTGCCCAAATTTCCCCGCTGTGGCACCACCTGGGTGACAGCACTGTCACACCTGAGGGTGCTTTAGCTAAAGTGTCTTCAGCTGCCAGACACCCTCAGTGCAAAGTGGGACCAAGGCACTGCTCTCACTAATGAGAGTCCAAGATGTGTTCAACTGAAATATTTCTGCTTATTCAATGAAACAAATGAAGTTTTAGGACAGTTCAAGTGCAATTAAAGCTGTCATGTCACAGTTGTGGGGGACAGTCCTGTGTAATCAGATTACAGCAATTCCCTGACAGGACCAGATCTGATCCTAAACTACATGTCAAGGTCCCTTCAACTCCACACCAGGGGGAGAAAAACCCCAAACACAATCAGGAAGGAATCACAATAAAAAAAGAATTGCTTCTGCTGGGATTGCAACCAGCAGCGATCGCTGTGATTTGCACTAATCAAGGCCAGCCCGGCCCCGTCTGCTGGAATTATCTCTCCCCCTAATCCCCAATGTGTTTCCTATTTGGGCTCTTCTGGGCTTCCCTGTGGAGCAGCCTGGGTGAGCCCATGGTGGGACTGGCAGGGCTGGAGCTCTCCTTCCCAGAGGAACACCTGGCACCACTCCACTGGGGCTCTGGAGAAGGGTGACAGGGGGATGCTCCTGCTGGGGGCCCAAGAACAGGAGTATCCCAGTCCCCAGATGGTTCCCAGAAGGAACCTTCCCCAGCAGCACAGGGACCATCCTGAGGTGTCCTGTCTTTAACCAGGGTGGGTCAGAGGAGACAAGGGACTGTACAGGTAAGCCTTTATGGTGATTTGGTTCTTCATAAGAACTAATTTGCTTCCAGCACAAAACCATTTGTCATTCAAAAGGAAAAAAAAAAAAGAAAAAAAAAGTGAAAAAGAAAAAAGGAAAAAGAAAAACAGGAATGTTCCTGAATGACAAAGGAAAGGCAGTGCACCACAAAGGAAATGCTGCACCAGCAGCTGTCCCCTCACCCCTCTGGCTCCACAGTGCCCATTAGGAAAACAGCTCAGTGCTCCCAGCACCATCTCCTTGCCTGGGGCAGCAGCGCAGTGGGAAGGGGTATCCCCAGAGTGCACAGGTAACAGATTTGGTGGAGCTCCCTTGGCACTGCCTGGTGTGCCCTGCACCCCTCAGTGCAGCTCTGCAGGCTGTCCCAGGAAGCCCCTCCATTCCCACCCTTCCATCCATCCTTGGCTGCTGTTTATTTGGCCCAAACACAGGCTGGCAGGTTGAATTTGCATTATTCCTTGTTTGTTATTCTTTACCCTTAGCAGTGACTCGGGGAGCACAAACCCTGCACTGGCCTGGGGGTACAGCTGTGACTGCCAGGGATCAGCCTTACCTGGGGGGCCTGGGGGGCTAAACTAGGGGGGGTGGGGCACACTCTGGGATAGCCCTGTGTGACATGAGGGGGTCTAGGAGGCTAAACTGGGGGCCATGCTCTGGGACAGCCCCGTGTGACACGTGACAGAGTCAGGGCTGGAGTCAGCAGCTGTGGTGGCTTGTGTGTACACAGAGCAAGGTGTGAATCATCACGGCCAACAGGAGGGAACACCCAGGCACTGAGACAGCTGGGACTGGTGCCAGGAGGTGTGGGAGCAGGGCTGGTGATGCCATGGGAGCAGGATTGGTGATGCCATGGGAGCAGGGCTGTTGATGCCATGGGAGCAGGATCACTGATGCCATGGGAGCACTCAGTGCTCCAGGCTGGTTGACAAGGTGTGGATTGGCCACAGATTGGACTCAATGTTCTTAGAGATCTTTCCCAACCTCAGTGATTCTGGGATTCTGCGACTGGTCCAAAAAGGGCTCTGAACAGCTTTAGCAGGACTCCAGGTGGGTCCTGGCTCGTGTTCATTTGGCACAGGGGTTTTGGCTCTCTGTTGGCCATCGGGGCCAGGTAAAGAGCCCATTGCCAATTCAGAAATAATCCAAACAATTCTCACTTTGCCAAGAGGCTGCACATCCCACTCAGACCTCAAATCCAGGAGCTCCAACAGCATGAGCTGGAGGCAGAAGCAGACTTCCTGCAAAAGATAAACCTCCCCACTGCATCCCTGTGTCTCAGGGGAGGCAATACCAGGACAGTGGACAGGGGACTTCTCCTTTTTCTATGGAAAGCTGGCAGGTACAGGACCCACTAGCATGGAGAGCTCTCCAAAGTCACTCAGTGCATCCAGTTCAACCCTTTGCCAAAAAAAAAAAAAATGAATCAGGTAAGACCAATCTGAGATGAATTGAAGGGAAGTGTGATCCATTCACTAGCGGAGTGTGAGTGATGTCCACAGCCAAATTCTCTGAGTAAACTCTCCATCATGGATTATTCATTCATCTCAGCTGCTTATGAGGAAAGAGCAGAAAGCTGAAAATGTTCCAGTGCCAATTATTTATTGAAGGGATGTTCTCCTTGGCGGGCTCAGAACACTCAAGCACGGTGTTTATCCTGCCTTCCTTGGGAGAGGAAGAAATCCTTCCTGGATCAGCACAAATGGGGAAAATCTCTGCGGTGTTCAGGCTGAATTTCCCTCTGTTGAATTTCATCACCTTTATTCATAGCTCCACTGCTTTTGGGCCATTCTGGACAATATTTCTTCCTTTTCAGTGTTTACACCCTTTGGATATTCCTAGACAGCCATTATAGTCCCTGTTAGTCTTCTCCTGGCCTGGCTGTATTTCCTTATTTTAATCTTTCCCCATCATCATTCCCTCCTGCCCCTTCATCATCTGTGCCGCTCTTTCCTGAATTCCCTCTGATTCGTCGACATCACTCTTGTTTATGATTCTGAGATCTCATTTAGCATTTGATTTCTGCCAAAAATAAAATTGAGCTTGATTGTTTTCGCTGATGACTGAAGGAGACATGAATTGTTGCTTGGAAAACAGTCCTTGAGATAGCAATATGTGAGGGAGGGGAAAGCAAGGCAGCTCCATCAGGCAGACAAACACCCAGATAATGTCGGCTCTGGCTCGATTGGATCTTGGGAGCTGGGACATGCTGACAGTAATAGCCCCCACTATTGGAGTGTTTAGCTTTTAAATAGAAATGGGAGTTATAACTCAGGCCCTGGCATAAATCACTAGGCCAGGAAAATCTCCCAGATACAGGCCTGCACAATAAACTGGGCTGAAATTCCTCATCCTTGAGGAAAGGAGCAAAATTGCAGCTTCCTTTGTGTGGAAAAGTGAGGGAAGGGGGTTGAGTCAGACCTGGTAGTTTGGTCACTGAAACCTTCAGCTGGGAAAGTCACAGTGGGTTTTGGCAGAGAACGTCTGAATTGCCCCAGGGCTGGGAAACAGTGGTGAAGGACAAAGTGAGACTGCAGAAAGGTCTTCATCCAGGGAGGGAGATCCAGCCTGGTCACCCCCAGAGCAGCACTGGAACTGGCACTCACTGCCCACAGCCCTCAGGGCTGTCCATGGGCAGGTGTTTGCCTGCATCTACACCTTCACCTACACCTGTACCTGCACCTGGGTGGAGCTGTGGGGTGCTGCTGCAGGGTCTCCATCATTTCTGGCCATCAGGTGATGTCATTTCTGTCTCCAAATGCTGGTTTAGGGACCTGGTGTTGCTCACCTGGATAGCTCCAGCCTGTGACTCTTCTCAGTGTCTCCTCGTGGTTTCTCTGAGGAGCACTGACCTCCCTGCCAGTCTCACCCAGCTGCTGGCACTGTCCCCAGGGTCTCTTCAGCCACCACTGGGACAGCGCTGCTGCCACACGTGGAATCACAGAAGGCTTGGGGTTGGAAGAGACTTCATCTAGTCAGACTATTCCATGATTCCATGGTTTTACTCCGTTGTGTGTCCTGGGAACATGGCAGTGTGTGAGTCTGGGCAGATGGAAGGGACAGCAGTGCCCATCCTGTATCCGTGCAGGAGCAGGACCTGGGGCTGAGGAGCAGCACGGCAGGAGAGGGGCTGCAGTCGGGAATGCTGTCCCCATACTGGAGCACATGACATTCCCCCGGATCTGAGATCCACATGAACCCACAGAGCAGGTGGGGGCTGGTTTCCCCTGGGAAGCAGCTACCTTCCAGGGAGACCCGAACAGAGGATCTGTATCTCCGGGGAATTTCCATTTAAATGCTCCTTGGCAAAATCCCCTTCAAAAGCTGCTGATGACTTGTGGAAAAGCTTTGGAAAACATGCTAATTACTGGGAAACAATGCTGCATCTCCATGGCTAGAGCCCCTCTGATCCCCTCCCTCCCTTCCCGACACCACCAGAAGCATTTCCATGAGAAGGGCAGCTTTGTCTCCCCGGACTGCTCGTGCTGCTTATTCCTGCACCTGAAGTCAGGCTCCAAAGTGTGGGATCCCTCAAGGCATCTCCACAGCAACCTCCCCTCCCTCCCCCGAGCAGGGCTTGGGACAGGGAGCTCCTGTCACCCTCGGGAGTGGGACAATTAGGGACGGGATTCATTAGCGTTATTACTATGCACGGCGTGTGCTGCAGCAGCATCCCAAAGCTCCCGTCAGGATCAGGTATCCTGTGTGCTGGGAGCGTGTAAAACTGCTGTCAGACACGTTTCTCCAAGGAGTTCCTGTTTCAGCGGTGGGGAGGACCCCGGGTGTCCCTTTGCTGCCACCTCCCACCGCCCCGACCCCAGCAAGGGCTCCGTTCCAACGGGAGTGTCAGCTCGGGAGTCAGCTCCCTGCACCGTGGAAAAAGCCATGGTACTTCTTGGATTCGTTTCTATTTGGTTTGTTTTGCTAAGGCAGAACTGGGATGGGATGGGATGGATGGGATTTCATCCCTTCCCATGGGCAGCAGTGGCCTTTGGCTGGGGAATGAAATATCCACGAACTTCCCCAGCAAAAGTCAAGAAATATGTCAGAGAGGACTTGGACCATCTTGCAAGGACTAATGATCCCTTCTGATGAGAGGGAGCAGGAGGGAAGGGGAGAGGACCCTAGTTTTAAACATAACCCAAATACCTGTAAGGAAAACCCTAATTCTGAGTGTCTGTGCCCCACGATCTGTCTGCTCCTCGTGCTTCCTTCAGAGCCTTCCTTCGCTCAGGCTCCTGGAGACCTGCCCCATGAGTCATCATCTGAATCCTAAATAGTTCATTGGGGTAGGGATTTACAGACACATTCCAGGTTTGCTCAGTTGGATATTTTCCTATTGCTCAGGGGGACAGGGACAAAGCGATGAAAGAGGGGGGAGCTGTGCAGGGAGAGAGTGGCACGGCTGAGCCGCACTGCGGGAACACGGAGCGCTCCCATCGGCCAGAGGACAGCCAGGAACACACACAGCATCTCCAGGATGGCAACAAAGCAGAGGGATGGCAGCAGCTCCGGTCCCAGAGCTGGCAGCAGGCAGCCAAGGCTGGCAGAGCCATCCCTGCAGCAGGTGCGGTGCCAGGCGTGCCCACGAACCCGGAGTGGGATGTGCCCGGGACATTCATCACCCAGCAGAGGCTTCAAGAGGAAACAATCCCATGAACGCTCACTTCCCCACACCCAAATTCCTCCTTTTTCCTAGAGAGGCAGGACCAACGTGGCTCTTTGCATCGCTTCGCATCCGAGCAAGGGATTAACCATCCACGGTGCCTCAATGCAGACTGGAAAGCTTCCAGGAAGTCAGCACCCTGGAGCTGCCTCTCCCTCTAAATGCTTTGGCTTCCTGCAGGAAAATGAAATCCATTAACAAGTTCCACCCCTGCTCGGAATTCAAGGCTAGAACTGTCAATGCTTTGGGAAGGAGCTAAATGGGGGGGATTTCCATAACAATCAGCAGCTACAGCATTAATCCATAGTCATATTAACCCGGGATGACAAGGACACGTCTGGCTGTTGTCTCTAATGTAATCTGCCATTGTGCCCGGCCCCGCTGAGCCCGGCTTTGTGCCGGGCCTGGGCTGGGAGCAGCTCCTCTCCCCGGCTCTGGCCACAGCTCAGAAAGGGGAGAGAGAGGGATACAGACAGGGAAAAGCATTGCTGTGTGTGTGTCTAATGTGGGTGTGAATACACGTATGTGTGAGCACAGTGCCCCAGGCTCTGCACTGGGCACAGAGCAGTGTTGGTGTTGGGCCTTTGTGAGGTGTCAAATACACCCAGCAAAATAAGGGAAACAGCCGAAATTCCAGCGTGGGAGCAGGGCTCTGTGAGGGAATGTGTGGATGTAGCACTGGGAGGATGAGCTGGGTGCTCAGCAGGCTCTGTCCCTGTGGATCTGCTGGCACAGGGATGCTGCCATGCCAGGTGCTCACAGGTGGTGCTGGTGACAATCCACCTGGTGGTGCCAGGGCAGCTCAGGGGGGTGGAGAAGGTGTCTGGCCCCTCTACAGCTCCCTTACAGCATTGGCAGCACGCTCCCTGCAGGGCTGGGCATCCCCACTGACCCTTCTCTCCCTCTCATTTTGCTGTATTTGCCTTCCTAGAAGCAGCACCTTGTCTGTGTGGAAGGATTAGGACATAGTATGGAAAGATTATGGATAGAGAGCTTCAGTGCTGGAGCACCCCATCCCAAATGAGCCTCATTTCTGGCCCTTCTCTTTTAAAAAATCTCTCAATCCATTCCACGATTTCTGTGTTACTATTTAGTTCTATTGTAAAGGGGGTGGAAATCGGAAACTCTGATTCACCAGGATCTTTGCACAGAAACTTCACACGCTGGAACAATTAATTATCCATTAAACCCTTTGTCTGTGTCATTGCATTGTTCCAGGCTCCCATTGAAGCCCCTCAGCGAGGCAGTCGGGCTGCCAGCCTGGAGTGTGGTTAATCAGCTAACGAGCTTAGAAATACAATAGACACAGCAACACGGGGCTCTCGGAGCTCCACGATGCCCAAGGGTCTCCAGCCACTGCAGAAAACATGGAATTAGCCATGGTTTGGCCCCACTGTGGGCTAGCTGAGCTGAGTGAGACACAGTGCTTGGAGATGTGGCATTAGAAGGCTTCTACCAGCTCCAGCATCATGGCATCATGGAATGGTTTGGGTTGGAAAACCCATCTTGTTCCACCCCTTGCCATGAGCAGGGATACCTTCCACTATCCCAGGTTGTTCCAAACCCTGTCCAACCCAGCCTTGAACATTTCCAGGAATGGGGAGCCTACAACATTTTTGGGCAACCAATGTCTCCGGGGCTCATGGATGCA
>VXBI01011166.1:624896-640678 GCA_013397375.1 Toxostoma redivivum
CAGCTCTGGCTGTCACCTCCCTCCACTCTCCCAGGAGTGCTCTGTGTGTAAAAGTTGTATCTGGGAGGAAACAGCAGTGAAATGGCCTCAAGCTGCACCAAGNCCTACAACATTCTTGGGCAACCAATGTCTCAGGGCATCATGGATGCAGGGAGTGATGGGGACACACAGGTCACAGGCAGCGCCCAACAGGGCAACAGCTTCAGGGCAGTGCTGCAGCATGAGGTGGATTTAATGGGGAAAAACTGCTGAGAAACTGGGAAAATTTCAACTTAGCTGAGGTTAGAGGTGACTCTTGTGTCTGGAAAGGTGTTGTTGTGTGGATGAAGTCTGGGAAAGCGGCATTGGAGGGAAGCAGGTGGAGGCATGAGATCTTTGAGGGTACTTTTAATGACAGAAATTTTGTCTCCGTTGTATTTAGGCCTTAATTACAGCAGCCATAAAGGTGTTTATTTCCTGGCGACGAACGGCAGGCCAAGGAGAGAACTCTCTCATCAGCTCTTACAAGTTTCAATTACTTTTTCTCAATTATGTTTATGTTTTCCTTGCAGCTTTCGGGAACAGCCCGTGGGCAGAGACGCAGTTCCCAGAAGGACAGAGAAGGTCAGGAGACAAAGCCACAGAGGCTGGAGAGCTTTGGCCGAGGTCAAAGCGGACAAAACCCAAACATTTAATGCAAAGGTGGATGAAGGGGCCTTTAGATGATCAAACCAAACCTGGAGCTTTCAGGGTGTTTTTTAGTCCTGTCTCTCACTGGCCTTCCTGTGCCAACCTCCTTATGGCTTTTGTGTGCCCATGGGACACTTTGTGTGGCTGTGTCTGTCACGGGCAAAGGCTGCTGGAAAAGGCTCTGCTTCCATGTCCCTTTAACACAGCCATGGCCACCAGTCCCTCCCCGAGGGCTCTGGAAAAACGAACAATGAGTGATAAAAATCCAGAAATCACTCCCAGGTTTTGTCTCCCAAAGTTGAAATTTTTCCATGACTATGCCACAACCCCCCCCAGCCTCGAAGCCCTGGAGAGCAGCAGAGATAAGAGCAGCTATCAGCTTGAAGAGGCTGGGGCTGATAAGCATCTTGCCTCAGAACAGCTGATAAAGCTGCAAGCTGGGAGGAATCTGTGCCAGAGCACGGGAGTGACAGGAGCCTGGGCTGGGAATGTCTNTGTTGTAAAGCATTGGACAGGCTGTCCAGAGCAGTGGGGGAGGTACCATCCCTGAAGTGTTGAAAAACCATGTGGGTGTGGCACTGGAGGACACAATTTAGTGGTGAACCCGGTGGGGTTAATTTGATGATTGGACTTAATGATCTTAAAGGTCCCTTCCAACGTTAGTGATTCCATGATTCTCTTCTATGATGTCACTGGTTTCCTTCTCCATGGGATTCCCTCCTAATCCTGCCACAGAGGGTCCTAACCCATCCCACATCTCCTTTTGAAAGCTGCTGAGCAAAGAACCAAAAATATCCTTCCCTTTNGGAGTGACAGGAGCCTGGGCTGGGAATGTCTCTTGGGAGAAGGGCTGTAGATGTCCTGCATGTCACTGACCTGTACAAGACACTTCCCCTCCTGCTGAATCCTTGTTCCCAGCCCTTCCCCTGGATGAAGCACAAGGGGCTCACAGTTCTGCCTCCCATCCCATCCCATCCCANTTAGTGATTCCATGATTCTCTTCTATGATGTCACTGGTTTCCTTCTCCATGGGATTCCCTCCTAATCCTGCCACAGAGGGTCCTAACCCATCCCACATCTCCTTTTGAAAGCTGCTGAGCAAAGAACCAAAAATATCCTTCCCTTTGCCCTGCAGAGGGGGAGCCTTGGGGTGGGCAGGAGGCAGTTGAGATCCCAGCCAAGTCCTGAGGACCCAGCACAGAGAGTGAGGGAAACTGACATTCCTGGTGCTCTGCTGGCCCCCGGCCGTCACTGCCACCAGGTCCTGTGGCTGTGGGGTATCTTGGCACTGGGGGTGACAGTAATGGATGTAATGGATGGATAAAGGAGCAAAAATGGGAACATTGACAGCTCCAGCACAGTTATTCCTGTTTCCTGCCCCAGACACCTCCCAAAGCTTGGGCACAGCTGTTATGGGCAGGTGAGCACAGGGGAGCGGCTCCGTGCAGGCAAAAATCCCTGCTGGGACACACGAGTGTCTCCAGCTCTTACCCAGTGCCATTTCTATTTCAGTTTGTCTCTCGAGCAAACCTCAGAGGTTCCCAAGTCCCCTCCTGAGCGGGGGTTCGTGTCCCCGGGTCCCCAGGAGGGAGCAGAGAGCCCTGCGAGGGCTGGAGCGGATTTGCTGACTCCGGGAGTGTTCAGTGTCGATGGCTCAGCGCTGCTCATGAGGGGGGAGGGAACACGTCCCCCGCCCCTCCCCCGGTTCCAGGCCAGGTGGAGACATGATTTATTGCGCTCTTTAGTCATTATTCTCAGTTACCCAATTATGTTTTTCAAAGTTAAAAATGCAAGAACTTTGTTGCGGCTGCATCTGGGGATTCTGCAGCATCTGGAAGATGGTTAGAAAAATAAAACCCAGAGGAAACCAAGAACAACAACACCAGCAGCTTCTCGAGTGCTACCTGGCAGCGATGTCCCCACCGGGTCACGGGGTGACAGAGCTCCCCAGGCCTTGACCCCGGGCTTGGCAGAGCCAAGTGGGGCTGACACCAGGCAGGGGCGTGCCAGGATCTGGGGAATTTGGTCCTGCTTAGCAAAACCTGCTCTTGCCTAAACCCAGAGCAATCAGCAGGGAGGGCCCAGCACAAGACAGATAAGGCTGCGGTGCTGCTGACTCAGCACTTTCCCTCACTGGCTCCTCGAGCACTGCCACGGTGGGTTTGGAATAAGGCTGGAAAAACCCTCTGAGCCCATCGACTCCAGCTGTTCCAAAGCCACCGCTAAGCCACGTCCCCAGGTGCCCCATGCACGAGTCTGTTATATCACCCCAGGGATGGGAACTCCACCACTGCCCTGGGCAGCTGTGCCACGGCTGGACAACACTTGGGGGAAGAATTTTTCCTTGATATCCAATTAAACCTCCCTTGGAGCAAGTTGAGGCCATTTCCTCTTGTCCTGTCTTGCCCTTGCCTGGAAGGATGGCAGACTTTGAGATGGCTGAAGACAGCAGCGCCTGCAGCTTCCCACTGGGTCCCATCTATTTCAAAAGCCCAGCCTTGGAGCAGCCAGATCCCAAAGAAGGATGCTCTTAAAAGCCAGGGAATTCATTACAGAGTCCCAGGTGATGCTAAGGTCTGGAGGGGAGAGTAACAGTCCTGATTAACTGGTGCTGGCATTTCTGCCTCTCCCTGTGTGAAGCACGTGGCATTCCTGCTGCTCAGGCATTCCTTAGGTGCAGGGTTATTTTTGCCTATTTGCTGATGCTCAGATTCCTCCCTGCCCGTTTCCAGGTCAGGTCCCAGTGCACCTGGAGCTCCCCACCCCTTCCCTGCGCTTTCATCTCCCCAACCCACTTCCTACCTGCCTCCTCTTGGGATCTCTCCCCTTTGGCTTCTTCTCAGGGCAGCAAGGGGAGCAGAGCCTCCCAAAACTCCCAGTGCCTTCAGCACCTTCTCCAGCATCCCCACAGTACCCAGACCTGGTCCTTTCCATGCCAGCAATCCAGATTTCCACTGGATTCCACAGATTGCCAGCATGGAGCTCTGGTTAAAAATCACCTTAAATAAAAACGTTTGGGGTACATGGAAGTGTATTTTTTTGTTTTGTTTTGGTTTTGTTTTTTTTCCTAGTTTGGTGCCTCTCCCAGCTCTCTGCTCTGCTTCCCTGTCATTGCCCCAGTGAGCTGAAAATGTCACCACTGCCACCACAACCACGTGTGCCTGCAGAGCCTAACGAGGCACTTAATTAGGTAGGGGAGGAGATGGTTTTTTCCTGCCTGACCACATCCCACCCCACAGTCGGTGGCTGCTCAGAGCCATCGATAAGCTCAGTGTCGTGATTCACAGCCTCTTTGCAATTACAAATGGAGAAAACATAAAGAAAAGGACCTTAAATCATCTAAATGAAAGCTCTGAGAACTGTGCAGTTCCACTGCCTCAGATTAAACTATCACAGCACAGATTTCCTTCAGCCCTGATGAGGAATTTGGGCAGGGCTCCATTTCTAGGACAACGGGGGATGGTTTTAAACTAAAAGGTTTATTTAGGTCGATACAGGGAAGATATTTTTTACAGTGAGGGTGGAGAACCCCGGCACAGGGTGCCCAGAGAAGCTGTGGCTGCCCCATCCCTGGAAGTGTCCAAAGCCAGGATGGACAGAGCTTGGAGCAACCTGGGCTGGTGGGAGGTGTCCCTGCCCATGGCAGGGGTGGCACTGGATGACCATGAAGGTCTCTTCCAACCCAAACGATTCTCTGAACTCCCCAGCCAGTGCCCTGGAGATGCAAACAGAAGAACACTCCAGTCCAAGGCCACAGGAGCTGCCTGCTCTGCCTCCTGCCTCTTCTCCAGCATCCCATACCCACTTCTCCCTGGCAGGGAGGTGAGAAATTACTTTAATAACGTCAAGTCTCACCCCTCTTTAAACGTATTTCAAATCCAGGAGTGTTTATTTCCCTCCTTGGAAGGACCAAGCATTCTTCTGACTGGTCACACACACCCGGTGACCAGCACAAACCCTGACCTTAATCCGAGACAGTTCCCATCTCTGGAATCCTCAGGTACTGATGCAACCATTCTTTACTCATTCCCTAATTACCCCCTTACCCCTGGAAAAGAGGGAGACCCTCTTGGGATTGTTTCAGGAACAATCCCAATCCTGAGAGAAAATCCTGAGGGATTCTCCATTCCAGGCCTTTCCCTTCCATCTGACAATTCCCCACTGCATGGGGTGTTCAGGTGCTGTTTATGCAGGAGCAGAGCCGTTCATTATGCTGATGGCTGAGATGAGAGATAAGGGATTGCCAAGGAAACACGGCTTTGCAGTGACATCCCAGGTGCTAATGCTCACGTTTTTGGGAAAAGTGGGGGCTCACTCGGGGCTGGGGCACCCCTGGCATGTGTAGGGATGGGAACAGCTCTGAGCCTGATGTCTCCTGGCTCACAAACATACCCCCAAAACAAATTCCTACAGCTTTGACTGGTATTTTGCTTCATTTGCACAGCAGGATTTGGTTTGGGGGGGGATTTTGAGGATGCTGAACAGCAGGAAGTGGGGGGGTCCCCAGGGGTCTCCTGTCTGGGAAGAGCCACTGCAGAGGTGGGAACAGGGGAACAAGGGCTTTGCAGTTACCCAGAAACATCTGATGACACGAAGTGAAAGAAGAGAGGAGTGGCTCAAGGGGCTTGGAGAGCAGTGCTGGAATTGAAACTAGCAGAAGCAAATCAGGAATGAATGTCAACGAAGAAATGAAAAGGCCTTCCAATAGCTCTTGTTGCACCAGAATCAGAATGGTTTCCCAAACAGATTGGGGACAATAGGGGATGATTTAACAGAGGATTCGGGCTGGCCTGGTTAAAGTCCAGACCCTGGGCTCTTTGGGATCTGCTGACTCTGGTGTCCCCAGCCATGTCCCTGTGGCTTGGCTCAGCTCAGCTTAGCACAGCTCGACATGACTTAGTTTCTGTTTTCTAGGAAAAACAGGCAGGAAAAAGGAGAAATGCTTTAAAAAACTGGAGAAGGAAATGGGGTTAGAGGGAAACAGAAGCTTGTCACTCGTTAGGAGAAGCCCAAGATAAACAGGACGCCATCCAGGCTCTTCAAACCAGAAATGTGACCTAATTTTCCTTTCCAGTGACGAGCCAACTCCCTCCCCCAACAAGAGCTCCCTGTCCCGCCCCAACCACTTGGCCAGGAGCCCCAGGACCCCCAGTGCCCCCAGCCCCAGCTGAGCCCTGCAGCACACAATGCACAGGCAGGGGTTTGGTGCCCAGGAAGAGCCCAAGGGCACCACAGGCAAAACAGCAACAACTAAAGACAATCACAACTGAAAACATCAACAGTGGAAAACATTCACAACTGAAAACACTGAATGATGCTGAGTCCCTTCATGGCAAGGCCAGGGGAAGTGGTGGCTGTGGGTCACAGGTGAATCAAAGAATCATGGTTTGGGTGGGAATGGATTCAAAGCCCATCCAGTCTCACCCCTGCCATAGACAGGGACACCTTCCACTATCCCAGGGTGCTCCAAGCCCTGTCCAACCTGGCCTTGGGCACTTCCAGGGATCCAGGGGCAGCCACAGCTGCTCTGGGCAACCTCTGCCAGGGCCTCCCCACCCTCACAGGTAGGAATTCCTTCCCAGTATCCCATTTACCCCTCTGGGGAGCCATCCCCCCCTTGCCCTGTTCCTTCAGGCCCTTGTCCAAAGTGGTTTGGGCTGTTGGAGGAGCTGCCTGCTGTGGCACTTGTCACCTGAGAGGTGACAAGGCTGTCCTGACCCTGCTGCCACAGGTGAGTGTGGGACTGTCAGAGGTTCCCACCCCTCTGGCACCCAGAGACAGGACCTGGAATATCTGTGGCTTATTTTTCCTCAGAACAAGGAGTGCACATAGTAATTGTATCGAAGCGTGCAAATAGCAGAACAAACAAAATCCTCAACTTGATAGGAGCAGAGGTTGTTGTAGCTAGGAAAAAAAAAATGATCAAAAACATGTCACACAGGAAAAAGGGTTTCCATTCACAAAGAAATCATTATGGTTAATTTAATTCATTGTAGCATTTAATATAAAAAAGCTTTTCTACAGAGACTGGGAAAAAAGCCAACATTTATATATAAATGGGTTTTATTTTAAAAGCTAATGCAGTGGGCAGGATGCTTCGGGGTTATTTTCTCTCCCTCTTTCTTTCAGCGCATATGCAAAGCTGGTATTGTATCCAAAAAACAAGGAATTTGCTGCTATCTAAAGTTTACAAATTGCTTTTTCTCAAAAGCACCATTTCATATCCCTTAGAAATGGAAATGACAGGGTTTTATCTCCTTGACTGCCTTTCTCTCTGCTTTTTTAAAGTTACTTGTATTAGTGTCCAAGGCACTGATTTGCAGAATGGGCTTTAAATATTCTGCCACTGCCATGCCTGGGAATGTCTGACATCTCTTACAGGGATGCATTTTTAAACTCTGCTAACCTGGGTGTGCTCCTGGAGCTGCCCTCGGAGGTTGGAAGGAGAATCAGCTGTGTTTGTGCAGGGGACAGATGGCTCCTGAATGACTGGTCTGATCCAATACCTTCAGCCAGGGAATTGCAAGGGAAGGAAACATATGGCACATCCCACGTGTGCCCTGTGTGCCAGGCAGGGAGGGATGGAGCTCCCAGAGCTGGGACTGTGTGTGGCACTGGTGCCCTGGGTCACACAGAGAGAGGGGAGAGTGCTGGGGACAGGGCTCAGGGAGGGCAGGTGGCACCCACCTGACACAGAGCAGAACCACCTCTCCACCAGCCATCCCCAGGGCTCCACCTTCACAGAGTTCACAGAATCCACAGAGTTCACAGAATCACAGAATTCACAGAATCTACAGAATTCACAGAATTCACTGAATCACAGAATTCACAGAATCACAGGATTCACAGAATCTCAGAATTCACAGAATCACAGGATTCACAGAATCACAGAATCACAGAATTTACAGAATCATTAGGTTGGAAGAGACCTCCAAGATCACGGAGTCCAACCCATGCCCCAACACCTCAACTAGACCATGGCACCAACTGCCACATCCAGTCTTTTTTTTAACACATCCAGGGATGGTGACTCCAGCAGCATTCCCACAGCCTGTTGGTGATCCTTGGATGCAGAGCCTCTGTCCCCAGGTACAAGCTGTGCCACCCTCCCTGCCTTTCCCACTTTCTACCTTGCTTTTCCCTTGCTGCTGCTTCATCCTGTTATGTCCATGTCCATAATCACGGAATCACAGCATGTGTTGGGTTGGGAGGAACTTAAAACTCATCTTACTACACCAGGCTGCTCCAAGCCCTGTCCAACATGGCCTGGAACCCTCTCTCCTTCAGCCTCCTCTTGTGTATTTGAGGAGCACCATCTCATCCCCCTTGGATCTGTCCTCTCCAGGCTTTCAGCTCAGGTCATGGTTCTGAGGCCTTCAGACGCTTCCCTGCTCCCTCCTTGGCACTGCCTGCACCTGGCACAGATGGCAACTCAACCTGTAAAGGACCTTGCCACCTCTGCACCTCTTGCTAGGGCAGGATCGTGGCTGGATTTTTATTTTCTTCCCTTCCTCTAAGATATCCCTTCAGGGATTCTCAAACTATTCACCAATACCAACAAACAGCCACATCACATGTGTGGAGCAGGGAAAATTATCCCACTGTAGAGCAGCTCAGCAGAAACCCAAGCACAGCAAGGTGAAGCACCTTGCCCAAGGTCATCCAGGAGTGGGGAATGCCAGCCAGGGCACTCCCCAAAACCCCACGCTTTCATAGACACCTCCACAAAGCCATTTCCTTTGTCAAATGCCAACTGCTATTAAATCCCTGGACTTCTTAGCCCTGGAATTGCATCCATTACCCTCTCCCAGTGCTCGGGGCTCCGTTCTGGCTGTATCAGCTGGCAGGACACCCTTGTCCTGGGGAAGCATCTGCATGAGGCTGATTTCGGAGGGGTTCAGGCTCCACCTGAGCACCTGCTCCTCAGGCCTGGGCTTGTTCTTGCTGCTGTCCAGGCACCTTGGCCAGGAGCTTCAAAGCAGACAGGATGGGCCCCGTTCCAAAGGCATGGAATGCAAAGTTTGGGAAGCATGCTGGAACCGCTACGTCTGTACCCACATCCCTGATTTATTACCCCCGGTGTCTGTTGCTGCTCAGGACCAGAGTTCCTGTTCAGACCTTTGCTTTTCCATGCCAGTAGCTTTGGCTTTTCAGCAGGAAAGCTTTCTCCCTGGATTATGCAAATACTCTGTGCATTGTCGTTCCCTGTTTGCGTTACGTTCGCCTCCCCTTTCTTTGATTAATGCTCCCTCTCCCCCACACGCTTGCTCCAATATGTTTGTTTTAGGGATGGGCAAATGAGCTGGGAATAAGAAAAATGGAACTGAACCTTCACCCAAAACTTGAAGTGGGTGGTTTGGAAAAGAAACCCACAACAGAATGAATAAGGCTTTGAACCACACAAATAGTTCCCTTGTTGGTGCAGCAGAGACAGTCTGGGCCCCAAAATGATGAAATGCTGTGTCCTCTGCAGTTTCCAGGAGCTCTCCATTTGCTCACAGCAGCTCTTGCCCCCAGGCAGGCTCTTGCAGAGGTATTGGGGGGAGGGGGATGCAGCCAGCTCTGGATGCTGCTGTGGGATCAAGCCTCCAAGAGCTGCTCTGAGCTCTGTGCCCAGCCCCGAGATGTGCTGTGGAGGCTCACACTGCCAGGGCCAGGCTGCCCAGGGAACACCAGAACTGCTCCAGAGAGCCTCTTGGGACCACAGAATCCCAGAGTCAGTGAGGCTGGGAAAGCTCTCTGAGGTAACTGAATTCAACCTGTGCCCCATTCCCACTTTGTCACCGAGCCCAGAGCACTGAGTGCCACGTCCAGTCCTTCCTTGGGCACCTCCAGGGATGAGGACTCCAGCACCTCCCTGGGCAGGAGGTACAGGTCCAAAACTGATGCCAGGAGGTTCAAAACTGATGCCCGGCAAACCTAAATACCCAAATCAACTTGGGGAAACCCCTTTGGAGCTCTCTATAGACCAGGTCTGCTGAGAAGCATGGAGCTGTGGCTGGGACAGGGCTCCAGGGTGTGCCCCAGGGACACCTGGCAAGGGCAGGGAGCTTGGATGAGCCATTGGGGCCTCACTGCTATTCAAAGGGATAAGAACCCTCTGTCCCTTGCAGGGCTGAGCCTGGAGCCCGTGGCTGGGGCCACTGTCATGAGTGAGCTGGGCACTGCTGGAGTGACACGCCAAGGTTTGGGCACAGCTCCCGCTCCCATCACACTGGCGTTTGTTTGGGAGAACCTGTCAGAACCTGGCAGGTTTCCCACCGCTGATGAAAGGAGGGAGGACATCTGAAAGCTTCTCAAGGTGATACAGCCATTAAGGCACCGTGACAGACTCGCAGAGAGGCACCGAAAACCAGCAGAGATTGGCAGCTCTGGGGCCTGGAACAAAACAAGAGTTGCGGAATCAGCGCTGGGCGTGCGAGTGCTCGCGTGGGGCCGGGCACGCTCGGGATGTCACCATCCCTCATCCTCACCTCCCTGACAGCTCCCAGCTCCAAGGAAGATGTAAGCAAACAGAAGGGTGGGAGCCCCCACTCGCAGTCCTGCCTGCAAATTATAAAGGACCATTCACAGAGATGCTTTTATGCCTTTAAAGTGAATGCTGTGCTGCTGAAAGGTGGGCTGGGCTCATGGCCACAGAGTCTCTGCTTCTTGTGGGCACAGGTAGGGCACAGGTAGGTGCAGCCTCCCCTCCACACCCCCTGCCTGGCACAGCACAGTGTCTCAGGAGGGCACCAGTGTCCAGCTCTACCTTGGACACAGAATCATCCCAGTGCAGCGTGCCTTGGGAGCAGGGGGAGGAAATCCCATCACTCCAGGACAGTCCTGCCCATTTTTCTCATGAGACTTCTGCCACTCAAATGAATTCTTGATGCAGATTCTGCCTGTAGCAGGTGGGGTTGCAATAAAAATCTGCTTCATGCCCTGCAAAGGGTCATGCTGATAATGTCCCTGGGATTTGGAGTGCTGGATCTGGAGCATCTCTTGGCTCACCCAGGCCTGGGGAATGTGGGTATCTATGCCTGCTTTCCCAGGGATCCAGTCCAAGGCACACCAACATCATGCCCCAGTGAAATGGTTCAAAACTCCTTCCAGAGCCTCTTGCAAAGTGATAACTTCATCCAAGTGAAGACAGTTGGAAACAGAGGGCAAGAGGGTGGAGGGGATTCAGGGAGTGATGCAGGGAGCTGAGCACAGGGACCACAGGCTGGAACAAGGAAAAAGATGTTCCCATCCCCAGTCCCCTGCAGCCAGGACTGGCTCCTCTTCCCTGACCCAAGCTGGGGCATCCAATAAAGGGGGAATTACAGGGCTGAAGTTCTGCACCACGCAAAGAGGAAGCATCAGCCAAACATTCCTGGCCCCCACCCCTGTCCATAATTAATAAACTCAAAGGAAATTAAACCACAAGAAGAAGAAAGCCCAAACACCAAAGCGAGGCGCGCTGGCCCAAGCTGCATCACGTGCAGCGCAGGGGAAGCGGCCCCGACGCCCAGGCAGAGCCACAGAGGTAATTGCAGTCACAGGGCAAGAGGCTAAACCAGCATGAAATGAGGCAGGGAACAGATATTAAATTTGCAAGCCCCGGGCAACAGGACTCCGTTCAGTTTATTTGCATTAATCAGGTCAGGGGAGTAACCTTGTTTTTTTCCTGCAGGAGATACCATCAGCCATTATTTGTTTCTCATGTGAAAGTATCACAAGGCACAAACAGCGGCTGGGAGAGGCTGGTGGAGCCTGGGCCACATCCATCCTGGCTGGGAGGAGCAGCTCAGCCTGTGGTCAGGGGCTGGCCACACTGCATCCCCTGGGAGCCACCAAAGGATGGGATGGTGGCAGGACCGCTACCAGCACCAGAGGAGAGCCAGCCTGGGGTTGAGTGAGTCAGCAGCCACACACCTGCTCCAAGCAGCTCCTCACCTGCTCATGGCAGGACTTGGTGCAAGGGGAGAAGTTTCTTCAGCCAAGCAAATTCTTGGGTGAAAGAAAACCTCTGAGGGCTGCCCATAAATTCAGGAACAGCCATGACAGTGCCAGTGCCGTGGGAAAGAGCCACTTAGCTTGTGACTCCATAATTTTTTGGGAGTTGTGCTTGTTGCATTATGGAGGGGGATGAGGCTGACACACCAGCACACCTTTGGGGTGACTGCAAGGGACAGTGCTCAGCCCTTCAGACATGCCCGGAGGTGTGGGCACAGTTCCTGTCCCCCAGCCCCAGGAAGGTGCCTGGACTGGAGCAGCAGGAGGCCCAGGCACAGAGACCTAGACATGGCCTATCAGAGCTGGAGAGGCACTTTTGGCAGAGGCTTGGGATGGAGCTCCCAGGATCCCTGTCCATGAACCCAGCATGGAGCTCCCAGGATCCCAGCCCATGGACCCAGCACGGAGCTCCCAGGATCCCTATCCATAAATCTGGGATGGAGCTCCCAGGATCCCTATCCATGGACCTGGCCTCCTCCATGGCAGCTGCTCTGCCTCACCACAGGCACAGGCCAGGGACTCCAGGGCTGTGCCCAGGCTCCTACACCAGCAGCCTCTAATAACCAGCAAAGGAAAAGAGGACCAGAGCAGCCACCCTGGGCCCAAATATCAAAGTCAAAAAGCGTTTTGAACCCGATCCAGGCTGGCAAAGCCTCAAAAGTGGCCCGAAAAGCAAGTCCAGGCCTTGATCCTGCCATTTCAAGTTTGAGAGTTCCTGGCAGAGCAGGCTGGTGGGAGAAGGGGGAGCGGAGCTGTGCTTGCCCAGACCTCACCAGCACTTATATCTGAAGGGAAAGCTCATCTCAGACCTGGGAGCTGGCAAAACCCACCCCATGCTGGGGAACACTGGGGATTAGGGAATAACTGTGGCTGCACAGGCGGGGATGGGAGCAGAGAGGCTGTGGGATGTGTCTGAGTGCGTGATCTCCCAGGTAGGGAGGGTTTGGGATTGTTTGCTTTGTGCGGGTACAAAAGGCAGAGCCTCTGTGCCCACCACAGGGTTCAAGCAGGCCCTCCCTTTCCCAGGATCCAGCAATATTATCCAGCTGCTAAAGCTCATGGAAGTGCTGAACTCTCCTTTCAAGCTCCTAAATAAATCAGAGCGGAGGGCAGGCGGCTGCGGAGGGGCTGCCGGGCAGGGGCTGAGCTGCTGCCTCCTTGTCCTGCCAGATTGCTGCCTGTGCACAGACCAAAGCCATCTTCCAGCCGCTGATTTCACATTCCAAGGGAGCAGATTAATGCCTGCAAACTTCTCAGTGGAAGCATTCAAACGCTAATTGGTAGTTGCAAGTAATTAAAGTAATTTACTCAGATTATAAAGAAATTTCTTAACAGTGATTAAGCAACTCTGGGACGTGTGTAGTTGTTTGTAATCACTCCCCCAAGGGGATTAAAGCTCTTGGCTGTGTGTAATATGTCTTGTAACACCCTATGGGTCCTGTTGGCTCATGATAGCAAAGAACAGCTTGTTGGAAGAGATATAAATCAGGCCTGTGTGCACATAAAATACCTCACATCGGGAACAGCTCTCCTTCACGCTCCAAGCCTGGGAGCACAACTCTGCAGCGAGGGCAGACATCCCATAAACCAAGCGGGCTTTGCTCCACAGGCTGGGGCTGTGTCATCAGTCACAGACACCAGCGAGGGGAGAGGCAGAAGGAAGGGCAGGGCTGTGGGGAGCACGGGGACAGCTCAAGGCACGGCTCTGCTCACCTCTGCTCGCTGGTCTCCATTCTCTAACCCATAAAATAGGAATAAATCCACTAAAAAATACGAAATGGACCCGCTCACCCAGTTGATTTAGTGCTCCAAAAGTAACGGAGGAAAGCTGCCAGCTCTCTGTGAAGTTGATACCTAACAGATTACACTAAACCAGAGCTAATCAGCAGATTATCACTCTGATTGTTCCATGTCCTTGTTATCCTGGCCAAGCCTCCAGACCTTGCTCAAGCCTGGATTTAGGCTCAGAGAGGCAATTCCCTCATGGAGAGCGAGGAGGAGGGAGCCCACATTGTTCATCTGTGACATAAGGATTTTTCTTGCTTGCATTTCACTTTTATTGAGGGGCTGCAGTGAAATATTCCTGTCCTAGTCCCAAAATGTGCACACAGGGCTGAGCTGGGCTCAGATTCACAGCACACCTGGAGCTGGTGCCCTTCCATCTCTGGGAAGCTCCTTTCCTGTAAGAAGGGATCTCACACCCAGGCCCCTCTGCCCTGCCTGGAACAGATTCCTTTTAGCTCTGGGACTCCTGCAACTCCAGCAAGATGCTTTTAGCACTTGAGTCCAGGCAATTCCCAGGGAAACATTCTATGTGTGCTGCAGCCTCCTCTTCACACCCCGTGCCTGCGGTCTCACCATCCTGCATCACCACCAGAATTTGTTTTTTATGTTTTATTTATTTATAGGGTTTTCCTCCATGCTGGGAACACAGAACTGTAAATATTCCACGAGTGCTGGCTGCAGCAGGGTGCCAGTTTACCTGGGCACACAAGCGCTGAGCAGACTGGGAGCTCATCTCCACAATGACTCTGGCACAGCCAGGGTGTTTGCTTTCTGCACATTTTTGGCCAAACAAAGACAATTGTTCAATTAAATTTATTTTTTCTCTCTCTAAAGGCAGCACAGGAAGGATGGAACAAGCTTTGTTTGCCTGCCTGGAGGAAGGCATTGTTCCATCACGAAGCCACCACAACCCTCCGTGGCCCCACGGGGTGACCCTGGGTGTCACCAGGGCGCTGCGCTGCTCGGGACAAGCTTTCCACACTCACATATAAATAGATGCTTTATTTCTGTGCTCTGTTTACTGTGCGTAGAAATCTGATTTTCCCTAATGGTCCTTTATAAATAGTTTCCACCCACCCCCTGCTTGAAAGCTTCTCTGACTCACATTGGAAATTAGGTTCTTCCCCTCCTCGCTATTGAGAACAATTATAGCTCTTTGTTCCGCGGGAATTAAGAAGCACGAGGGCTGAATCCAGCCACATGAAAATTGTCACTCTCCTTTGTTTTCTGCCTGTAATAATTATCCTGCCAACTGCTCACTGCCATCCTCAAGCCCCGGGTGCCTCGCTGAGCACCCTCCACCCTCCAGCCCAGCCTGCCCCGGCTTTGTGCTGATTCAGGTTTTACTGGCTGCTCTTCATTCATTTACCTTTTCCTTCCATTTCCCAATGGGAATTGCACTCCCGGGGGAAAAGAGGCTTCCAGACAGGCAGGGCAGGCTCCTGAGGGGACAAAAAGGGAGCAGCCTGTCCTTAGGAGAGACCCTAGGCATTGGTTGTTGGTCAGAAAAGGCTGCAGCACCTTTCCCAAAGTTTGGGCCACCCACAGGTGAAGCCAAGTGACCTGCCCAGGGGGTGACACGGTCCCTGCCCTGGTGGGATGGGAAAAGGCATCCTGGGTGGATGGATGGATGGATGGATGTGCAGTGCATGTGTCCCTTTGGGACATGGGTTAGTGGTGGCCTTGGCAGTGCTGGGGAAACAATGATCTCAGAGGCCTTTTCCAACCTTAATGATTCAGTGAGTCCATGATTCCATGAAAAGAGAGCAGGAGCAGGCAGCCAGAAGAATTGACAGAGGGATAGATGCTTTCTCTTCCCACAAGTCTTCTCCACTGTGGAAACCCCTGTTTAAAAGAACACAACCGAACCCTGCCCAAATTTTTTAAAGGATCTAAAACGACTCTCCATTGACCCCTCCAGCCACACACTCATTTTTCATTAAACTGTTCCTGGGATCTTATAAGCAGCGAGAGAGAACAAGCAGGCAAAAGGGTGAAAACAACACAGAGGGGCCTGGGGCTGTAATAACTGAGACAGGAACATTTCAAATTATACCTTGGGTCAAAATGATTTGAGATTGATCAGAAACGAAAATTACCCCTGAGCTCCAGTTGATTGTCTATGCCTTGGGTTCATCCAGAGGCTGCGTTTCTCCTGCATTTTCGTTTTTCCTGGGAATGGGGATACCTTGACCCAAGTGTTTTAAGCAGCAGAGGAGAAAGGAAGGAGCCTTTGAACCCTCTACACCCATCAGGTTGAAGCGGTGTCCTGGACAAATCCACCCCGAATTATTTCCTCCCTCCCCGGGAATCCTTGTTTTGCCATTATCAAGACAATACTGACAAGA
>VXBI01011166.1:643722-667406 GCA_013397375.1 Toxostoma redivivum
TGGAATGCTCCAGGAGCAGGATGAGTGCTGGGATGGAATGCTCCAGGAGCAGGATGAGTGCTGGGATGCTCCTGGAGCAGGATGAGAGCTGGGTTGGAATGCTCCCGGAGCAGGATGAGAGCTGGGATGGAATGCTCCCGGAGCAGGATGAGTGCTGGGATGCTCCCGGAGCAGGATGAGTGCTGGGATGGAACGCTCCCGGAGCAGGAATGTCATCCCAGCCCTGGAGGATGCTCCTCCGCCCCCTCTCCCTGCACGGCTCAGACGGCTCCGCTCCAGTTCCCCCCGCGAATGCTGCGATGTTTAATCAGGTGCAAAGAAGTCGCGTTCCCCCTGGCTCGCTCTCCCAAGGATGCCTTTCCCTCCGTTTCATTCCCTCCTCTGGCATCCAGCTGGAATGCTGGCCCAGCACTCTGTGCCTGAGGCACCCGGGCTCACATCCTCCTCCTTTCCCCAAAAATGGAGTTTTCCCACCAGCTTTGCCCAGCCTCGTGGGGTTTTTTAGCTCTGAAGGACAGGATGTAGCAGAGGCTGTTTAATGGGAATTTCAGGTGATGAAATTGCAGAGGATCTCTGGAGCATCTTCTGAGGGTGGAAGGGAGCACAGAGCCCTGCTCCCATCACTGCTCATTCTTTCTCCTCCTGGTATCCTCTTTTTTCTGCTGGAATTTTTTTGGCTTTTTCCAAATCTTAGCAGCTTCCTGGCACTTGAAAGAAGGAAAGAGAGCAATGACTGTTATAAATAAATATTTAATTAAAAGGGCTCAAGCTCTCCCTTCAAGGTAAGCCTGACCTTTAATCGCTGGCTCCATCCTGCTGGAGCCCTGCCGAGCTCCCAGCCCCTCCTGGATCTCCAGCCAGACCAGGAGCACACACGGATGAGGGAGATGTTTTCCCTTCCAGCCTCTGTCACTGCACTTGAGGAGCCACAGGATGAAGTTGCTGAGCTCCTGATGGCTCCCTGGGCTGTGACACGTTCAATCCCATCAGGAATTACTGCCGGGATAACGCATGATTAATCCAGCACAGAGCACCTGCTGGTCAGAGGGGCTGTGGGAAGCTGTGCCACACTGAACATGGCAGGAAAACAAGGAGGGGAATGGCTGGGGAATGCTGGCCAGGAGTGGGAAGGGGGTTCTGCCAACCTGGGACAGAGAGGAGAGTGTGAGGGGTGTGAGGTTAAATGGGGTTTCCATGTGGGCAGGGCTGTCCTGCACAGAGGAGCTCTCTCCAGAGCTCTTCTATATCCAGCTCCTGTGCCCTCAGCACAGGAAGGATGTGGAGCTGTTGGAGAGGGTCCAGAGGAGGCCATGGAGCTGCTCTGCTCTGGAGCCAGGCTGGGAGAGCTGGGGGTGCTCATCTGGAGAGGAGAAGGCACCAGGGAGGCCTCAGAGCCCCTTCCAGAGCCTAAAGGGGCTCCAGCAGAGCTGGAGAGGGACGGGGGACAAGGGATGGAGGGACATGGATACACTTCCAAGGGTGGGACAATTCTGTGGCCAACCTCAGGCTGCTGGGGGTTATGTGGGAGTGCAGCCCCATACATGGGGATTGTGGCTCAGCCCCCCAAAACACCTCAAGCCTTCAGACTGCACTGGTCTGGTCCTGGATGTAAGGAAATGATGTGGAGGTGAAACCTTCTGTTTCCTGTTTCCATCCCCAGGCAAGGAGGACCTGGACATTTATTTGTGTGAAGCCAGAAGAAAACTTCCCATGGCCCAGCTTGTCCCCACAGAGGAATGGCACAAACTTTCTAGGAAAAGCACAAAGTGGGCACGTCTGCGTTCCACGAACTTTAAGTAAAGCCTCCCCTCTCCGCAGAGCACCAGCAAACACAGTGGGAAATAAACCCAAAATTGCCCAGTAAAGCCTATAATTGCATTTCCAAACCTTCAGCCAGCAGTTCCCAGAAGTGCCAGAGCAGATCTGCAAATAAAGCAGCACTGATGTGTTCTGCATTCAGGGAGATGCTCCATGATGGCAGTGGGAATGTTTCCTCAGCGTGTAGGGGTTTTCCCATGCTTCTTTTACCCCAGTAAAAGTCTCCAGAGCTGCCTCAGCCTTGTGTGCTGGCAGAGCACAGGTGGGGTCATCAATCCCTGGGTATTCCCAGCAGAGATTCCAGGCTCACCCAGCCTCTCATGGGACCCAGGGCTGGGTGTGCTGTGGAAGGAAACAGCCCCAGGGGTCTGAGAATGGGCCTGGGTGCTCATCACCACCTGGGGGAACCAGCAAAGCCCAGCTCTGCACTAGGGATTCTGATGGCTCTTTGGGCTTAAGGTCCTTTTCCAGGGTCTTCTGTATTTTCCTTTTCCTCCTTTTTCTTTTCATCTTCATCTTTATCTTCCTTTTCCTTCTTACTTTTTTGTCCCTTTCTCTGTCCCTTTTCTCCTTTTCCCTCTTTCTCCTTTCCCCTTTCCCTTTCCTCTCCCCCTCCCTTTCCCTTCCTTATTTTCCTTCTCCTTTCTTCCTTTCTTCCCCTTTGCATTTCCCTTTGCATTTCCCTTTCCCTTCCTTTTTTAAATTTTCCTTTTCCTAGCTTCCTTTCTACCCCTTTGCATTTCCCTTTCTCCGTTTTCCCTTTGTCCCTTTTCCTTTTTTCCCCAGGATGACAGGGTCTCTCAGGCCCTCCCTGGAGCCAAGCACAGAAGTCACCAAAGACAAGGTCCCAGTTCTGCCTCTCCAGCCCAGAGCAAGGTAAGAACATCCAGGGGACTCTGTAGGGAACACCAACCTCCTCCTCCAAGCCCAAAATCCTCCATGGGAGTGGCTGCTGTGGGACCAGACGGGGACACTGGCATCTGTCCCACTGCCCTGCTGCTCTGGAGCTGCCTGTGCCCCCCAGATCTGGTTCTCCCCAAACCAGGCTCCCCCTGCAGGGTCCATTGGGCAGCCAGAACCCACAGAAAATGCAAATGGCTTTTACAGTCATTATCCCAAGTAAGCTGTGCTTTAATTCAGTTTTAATTAAAGGGGGGGAAAACATGACCAGCTAAACAATTTCCAAATGGACGGTGGGTCAGAGCAACAGAGAATTCCTTTCACCCAACTGGCCCAACTTTTTGAAACTTTTAATTAAAAACACCCCAAGTTTTGGCCCAGTAAATTGCCCAGAGCCCACAGGCCTTTGAAGAGGTGTAATTAGGGCTGCTGGGCCCCCGTAGGATACTCCAGGTGGATAAACTCCTGAAAAAGGTCTCCTGTGTGGTGGTGGGATGGAAGGGTCTGTGCAAGAGCCCCCTCCCAGCAGATCCCCATCCCTGGGTCACCCCTGAGTCACCTGAGGGTCAGGTGGACACATCCTGGTGCTCCTGGGTCACCTCTGGGAGCTGTGGCTTCCTCTGCTGCAGAAAGAGGGAGGAAGCAAAACCCAGCTAGGGGATTTTCCATCTGAAATCCTTCTGCACGTGTGGGATCTGCATGCAGGGATACAGGGATACAGGGGTGCAGGGGTGCAGGGATACAGGGGTGCAGGGATACCATTTTTAGGGATGCTCCCTTGCTTTCCTCTCAAGCAGGATCTCAATGGCAAAGCCACCACTGCCTCTTGACAGCCTTCATAAGGAAAACAAAGGAACCAAGGTCTGTCCCAGCTGATCCTTCAGGTCAGTGTTGGGATATGCAGTGCTCCATTCCCAAGTTTGGGAACTAAACCTCATTATTCCAGGTTTAGAAACAAGGCTAGGTTTCCCAAAGTGCTCATCAGCTTCTCTTTTTTCCAGTTTTCTTGCAAAATAAAACTAAAATGAAGGAGTCCTTGCAGCAATGGATGGTTTCTGGGACTTGTTTCTGGACATCCTGGAATGGATCCAGGCTGGAATGGCTTTAGGTGGAAGAGAAAGAGTAGATTTAGATGAGATGTTGGGAAGGATCCTTCCCTGTGAGGTGAGGAGGCCCTGGCACAGGGTGGCCAGAGAAGCTGTGGCTGTCCCTGGATCCCTGGAAGTGTCCAAGGCCAGGGCTTGGAGCACCCTGGGATAGTGGAAGGTGTCCCGGCTGTGGTAGGGGTGGGTCTGGATGAGCTTTGAAGTCCCTTCCAGCCCAAACCTTTCCATGATTCTCCACTTCCATCACTCTTTTCTGATGTCAGATTCACATTCAGCTGCCTCCCCCCTGCCACAGATCCCACAGCTCTTCCCCATCCCAGAGGGACCTGAGGAGTGGACTTGGCACTTCTGCATGTGAATGAAACACCACAGCACTGAATTTTCTTGAGGAAGAAGCCATTCCAGAGTTTTCCACCCAAATTTCTGCTGCAGCTTCGAAGTGAGCATGATGCTCTTGGAATCAGGAAGAGGAATTGAATCAAGGATCCCCCGAGCACAGGCAGGTCCCTCCTGCCATTGGGTGGGAAGGCAGAAATAGAAAATACATGGAAGAAATCAGAACAAGGAGTCAGGAAAGTACAAGTGGCTGCACAATAACATTAAAGTTAAAAAAAAAATCAAAAAACCAAAACCAAAAAACAGAACAGAACAAAACAAAACAAAAAACCCTAAAAAAACAAGCAGAGTGTGTTAGAGATGGAGCTGTTCCAGGAATGAAAGCGCTGTGACGGGCAGGTGTTGATGCCACCAGGCATAACGGCAAAGAAAGGAAAATCAGGATAGTGTGGGGGTTTTTTAGCATTTATTCCAAAAACACTTGCTGAACATGGTGCAATCTCTTTGATATGAAGGTTAATTGAAAGAAATGGTACAGACCTCTTGGAACTCAGTCTGAAATAGCTCCGAAGAAGGAAAATTTGGGGCAAATAAAGAAGACAAAGGAAGACAAAGGAGTGAAAAAGCAGAAGATTTAAGCCAGACTTAGAAGAGAGGAGCTGCACGCCTGGCTCACACCTGGCTGTCCCCACACCCCCTCATGCACTGGGGCACTTTGAGGGGTACCCTGGGTGTTACCCTAGAAACACCACATGGAAATACGGCAGGATTTTCCCTGCCTGCTGATTCAAGGCAGAAAGCAAAGGGAAAAGGACATAAAATTACAGCCAGACTCAAAACTTCCAGCTCAGGCCTTCACTGGAGCCGTGGCACAGGTCACAAGCTGCTGTTCGAGGACAGTTTTCAAGACTGTAGATCCTGTTTAATATTCTCCTCCCAGGCCTCTTTGTTCCTCCAGGCTCAGGCCAGAAAGAGGAATGAAAACCCTGAGCTGGGAAAGCCAGGAACAATTCCTGGGGGTCTGCAAATCCAGAGAAAATCACCGTGGCGTGCGAACACCAGCGGAGAACTCCTGTGCCGTGGATTCAGAGCGAGCTCAGGATCAAAAGGGTTCAGGACAGAGCTCGGAACTGCTGCAAGCTGCTCTGAGAATTCTTGCCTCGTCTCCCACCAGCACTTCTCCAATTCGGCTGCCAGCATTCCCAAAACCTCGAGATCTCTGCTCGCAGGCCATGGGTGAGCTCCAGCTCTCAGCTCTCAGCTCCCACACTTGGAAGCTCTCGGTGTTCTCCTCGCTGTGCACATCCCGACATCCAGACACGGCCCCCCCGAGCCCCCCGAACACGCCCCGGCCGCGGCTCCCACATCCCGGGAGCGTCTCTGGGAGAGCGTCTCTCTCCCCCTTGGCTCCATCGCCAATATTTGAGCTGTGCTGTAATTGGCCATGGAAGCCTCATGGCGTTGATGTTCGCCTTGATTAGCCGAACGTGCAAAGCACTTACAATGCAAATTTCCCTTTAAAATTCCGTTTCCTGCGAGCCCTCAATGAATCAGCTGCGGAGATCTCCCACTGAGAGCTCTCCTGCCAGTAAAAGTTGATAGTGCTAATGTTTGTGGAGTGGGAGCGCACAAGGGGGAAGAAGCACTAAAGCAAACTCATCCAAAGCGTCAAATATTTGCAGGAAAATGCGCCCATTCTCTGCCCCGCAGTCCCGATTGTCGCCCCCCGCCCAGCTGATCGCAGCCGCCCCCCAGCTCTTCCTTTCAGCCCCAAGATGCAGCTGTGTTTTCTTTGTTCGCACTCCCTTTGCAAACGCTGCTCTTGCCTTATTGAAGTCTTTGAAAAAATATTCTGTATAGAAACAATTCTGCCGACACATCAGATTTCTCCGGGCTGCCTCTCCCCGCTCCTGCCTCTCCCATTTGCATGAGAATGGCCGGGATGCTTCTGCAGCCATCACCTGGCACCGGGCTCTGCTGCCCTCCCCGTGAGGTCATTTCCTCTGCTGTGATGTCACCGGCCTCAGGACACCTTGCTGGTGGCAGGAGAGGAGCAAGGCTCTGGCAGTTCCCCAGGACAGGGATGCAGGCTTGGTTGGCACAGAGATCCCGGCTCTTTCCTTCCCAGACTGCTGCATCCCAGCCACCTCCATCCTCTCTGTGTGTCCCTCCCCGCAAAGTTTCCTGCCCCCCGCCACAGGGGATAACTGTGAGGGCTGTGACTGGTGCAGAGCATCATCACCCTCTGGAAATACTGGTTTAAAAAGAGCCTTTTTCCAGGCAGGGCATTCCTGGGGAGAGCAGGACAAAAGGAGCAGGAGGAGGTCAAGGCCCTGCACGAGAAGAGAAGGATGGGGAGGGACTTCCCCGAGAGGGGGGTAATTAATCACCACAAACTCTGCTCTGCCAAAGCAGAGTCCAGCAGTCCCACTGCTGCCTGCAGACCTGGAGGGGGGCCAGGTCTCATATCAAGGATTGGTGTCAGACTCCAGGCTGGGAGGATGTGCTGGGGGTTCTGTCCTGCATGGCCCAGGATGTGGAAATGGCTCTAAAGCTCTGTGGTGGCTTTTACGTAAGAGGGACCCGGCTCTCTCTGTGTGGGCCAGCTCCTCTGCCTCACTGCAAGGCTTCCCAGTGTCTTTGAGGTCTGGCTAAAGTGTGCCACCATTCCCAGATATCCCATGGGACCCACCAGCTGCAGCAGTGTGTCCTTCCCAGTGTCCCAGTGAATGTCCCTCTGAGCCCTCCTGGGAGTCCAAGGTGTGGGATGGACAGCAGGTCAGCAAGTTCCACCAACCTGGCATTCCTGCAGGGCACCATCCACATACTCAGGACTGGCAGAAAATCCTTCCTGGGAAAATTCCTACACTGCTTTTCTAGGCATCCAAACCATTCTGGGCTGAAAGTATGAAATAATCTCACAAGATTTCCTGGTGCAGGGACCATCTGAGCTGTAGGTGTGGAGATAAAAAGCTGCTCCACATCTCACAGGCCCTTCTGTGAGAGCTGAGGATCTCCTCCTTCTCTCATGGCACCACTGGATCCAGCCATCCCCTGATGTCCCAGCCCATGTCCTGGACAGGCTGTTGGACATCACATCACACCCTAAACTCGCTGCTCAGCCAGAGAAAAGCCCAAAAGCTGGAACCAGTTCATCCTGCCTGTCCTCCCCTCCCTCCTGGAGCAGAGTCCAGAGCAGGCAGGGTGGGCACAACCTGGGCTGGGACCCCCCAGCCAGCAGCACGAGCCAACTCTTTGTGTCCTATGGCAGGCAGGGAGCCCAGGTATGATCCCAGATCCAGCTGATTTAGAGCCTGTCATGTTTTAAATCTCCCATTACTGTCATGGCCTCAGCTTTTCCTTCCTTTGTTTTCCAGATGGTATTTTTTGCATCTTATCTTCTTTCATCAAACTCTTGTTTCCTCCTTCTGGAATCACCACATTCCTGATCTATATGCAGATTAAACTCCGGGAACAGATGCTATTGTCAACTTTTATTAGTTTATTGCATAAGAAAGGACTATATCTTTACAGTCATGATATAAAAGAAGACTCATCCTAAGTCTCATCTCCTGGAAGTGACAGCAGGAAAACAAAGGCTCTTCTGCATTGGAGCCACAGTCACAAATCAGGAGCTGTGTGTGGATCCCCAAGACTTTGGGAGGAGCAGAGGGATCCGGGGCATGAGGGGCTGCAGCAGGATTCCAGAGCTCAGTGCTGAGGTTCCCTGGGAGCCTCAGCCCCGGGAGAGGTGAATGAAATGATGGAGCCACTTGAGCAGTTTGTGTCACCCTCTCGATTTGTCTCTGCTTAAAGAGCTCTCCCCGAGAGCTGAGCCCCCATCAGGGCACGGCTCTCCCTCAGCTTTGCCTCCTCGCTGGCTCTGCATTTATTATTTACACACAGGCCTCCAGCTGCAGCTCTCATGCTGCAAAAATCATTCAGTGCTCTGCTCAGTGAGAGATAAGAGAGGCAGGAGAGCTGCCAGCTCCACAAGGAGGGAAGGGAGGGAAGGTACCCACAGCCTTTCTTCCCTCATGCTGGTTGGGAACTTGGGCCAAGGGAAACACCTCCAACCAACGGAGCATTTGGTATTTGTTGGGCACTTGGGCTAGAGGGGAGTAGTGAGTGCTTTCCACATGATAATAGAGTCCCTTCCCTTCCCTTCCCTGTGACAGGGATTTGGCAGTGCTGGTTCCAGGGCAGACCTGTGCCCCTCTGCAGCTCCTTCCTGGCATTCTCCCATCACCCTCCAGCTCTCCCCAAATCCCTGCTCCCTCTTTGTCCCCCTTGCCAAGGCCTGGCAAGCTGTGGCAATTGGGAAGGAGCAGGGGCTCTGGAGAAATGCACATGTGGGGTGCAGGAGAGGGAAGCAGGAGTGGGGAAGGCATCAGAGCACTCAGAGATGTCTCCCCGATGGAATTAATTTATTTTCCCGGTTCCTGCTGGGATGTGCCAGGCTCTGGGAGCACCCATTCCATCATGGGTGGTGTTCTGAAGCTCTGCAGCCCTGGGGTCTCTGTCTTGTCCCTCTTTCCCTGAGTCCCAGTGATGAACACTGAACAAATCCCCATCAAACCCACCAGTTCCCCCCAAGAGAGTTTAAAAAGTGCCAACAGAGCAATTTCCTACTGCTTGCAGGGAGCAAACCCAAGTGGAAGCAGAGCAGAGGGAATGTAGGAGAAACTGGGCTAAGCTGCGCTTTCGGGAGCAGTCGGGTTTACATTGGATGCTGTTTTCCTGGCAGCCATCCCGGAGCCTCTGCTGTGCCAGGGCTGCTGGGGAGGGGAGCTGGGGGTCACGGGGGAGCTGGGGGGGCTCTGGGAATCTCTGCTCCCTCCCTGCTGGGATGGAACTGGGTTAATGGGACAGGTATTTTTAGGGCTGACTGGCCAAGCTGGTGGTGCTGCTGGTGCTTAACCTGGAGGCTACATAAACCAGAGGAAGCAGAGCTCTCCCAGAAATGAGATTTTCTTCCAAGCACTCATTTTTGTATTTGCATTTCCCAGCCCTGTGATGGAAGTGAGGCACCCACCCAGCTGGGCACCCGCCCTCCCTTATCCTCACATTTTGCTGGGTCGCAGCAGCTCAGTGCAAAGACAAATCCCAGTCCCAGATGGACTCTGTGTCTCTCCCAGCCTGGGAGCTGTTGGCTCACAGAGTGCCTCTTTCCCCCCCCATCCCTCTGAGCCAACTTCAGCTTTGGGGGGATTATTTGACTCCTGCATTGTTCCAGGCACTGCAGTGACCACAGGGCCCAGCAGCTCCTGCAGGTGAGGCTGCAGCTCCCTGGCATACTTGGAAACACTTAACTCCATTACCCAGGCACTTCCACGCTCACTGGGCTGCAGCTGAAGCAGAGCAGCTTCAGCAGGGAAGCACCGAAGGCAAATTCTTGTCAGTGTGATTTGAAGTGACACTTCCCTTCCTTCCCGGCAGCTCTGAGAGACCTCCCGCTCTCCACAGCTCTGCTTTGGTCCTCAGGTTTTATCTCCCGAAATTCCCTCGTGCTGCAGTGCTGGTGGGTGTGATTCAGCCTGCTCTCAGCTCGAGTGGCCTCACAATGACAGGCAAAAAAAATACCAAAAAAAACAAGGAAAAGAGGACACAGCAATGATCCCTGTCAGCAGTGACATGTGGCTGTCTCTGCAAGTGGCTGATGTCATCTCTCCCTTCCCCAAGGAAGCCTCTCCCTGGGCAGGACAGAAAGAGCTGTCCCATGGAGCACAGGGATCAGAAGGGCTCTGTCACTGTCCCCCATCCTGTGCCCAGCTCTTGGTGCAGGGGGGATCTGCCCCATCCCCAGGGACCACATCCTGCACCTGCAATTTCATGGCTTGTGCAACCTGCACTCCAGGCATGTTTACATAAATTCCAGTTGGAATCTGCATTCCAGCACGGACTGAAGCTTTGCATTGCACCCAAAGCCTTTGGTTTCCTTTTTCTTTCTCTTTTCCCCTCCTTTTTCCTCCTTGTTGAGCTCCATCCCAATGTCCCCAGGCTGGGACTGGCAGGCACGAGGTGCAGCAGGAGGGAGGTGACAGGAACCTGTGGCAGGCTGGGAACAGCCACTGGCTCCTGGGATGGGAGCTGGATCCCAGTTATTGATTGCAGGGATTTGGAACAGGCTGGATTGAGTAATGGGCTGTAATTTGGTCCAGGTTTTGCAAATACATTGATGAATATCCAAAAAGGTCTGTGGAGATTGCTGGGAGGAGGCAGAGCAGGGCTGTGCTCTCCTGGGGCAGCTCCTCACAGCAGCCACCAGCTCAGCAAATCCCAGCTGGATCCTCTGCAGGGGCTTAGGGAAGGGCTCAGGGCTGGGAGCTTTTTGCACCTCTCATCAGCCACCTGGCACAAAACTGCTTCCCACCACTGCTTCCCAGCCTCCCTGCCTTCCCTGGAGCAGGGTTTGATCCTGATGCACCAATGGATACTTCTTTCCCTTCCTAAAAGCAGGTCCCAAAGGCAGAGCCCAGGCTGGCCCCAAGCAGCCCAAACACATCCATCTTCCTCTCCTTTTGTATTTTCCCTCTGCTTTTCTCTCCTTCTGCATCCTCTGGGATCTCCACATCCAGAAAACGGGAAGATGACGAGCAGAGAGGCAGTGCTGGGCTGGTTTGGGGTGTTTGGCTTTGCACCATAGCAAGGCTGGAGGGGCTCAGGTACAGGGGGACAAGGAACATCACAGAGGGAGCCCATCACACCCTCTGGAGCTGGGGGGGCTCCCGGCTGCGTGCTGGGGGAGGGAGAGTTTCAAAGGAACTCATCCCAAGGCCACATCTGCTGCATGCGTTTAAAACAACTCATTAAAGTTCCTGAAAGGCCTAAAAAATGAGTAATTCTCTAAATGAGGGAGGCTATAATAGCCTCTAACAAGCTGTAATCGGAGGCTGGTGAGCACCTCCGGAGCTCGTGGGCTGGGGGGCCCCCCCGCCCCCAAAAACACGAGGATGGAACACGGGACCATGGGGGTGGACATGGCCACGGGCAGGGAGGGTGCCAGGCAGGAAAACGTAGGGAAGAGGGGAAATAACAGCCAGGAACGAACAGATTTCAAGAGAAACAGCAAAGACTCCAGGAGATGTATGGGAGGAACTGGGCTCTGGTTGTAGTGGGGGAACCATACCACCCCCCAGGGCTGGGTTTGTCCTGCTCTTCTGGGCAGAGGGCCCTTCTCCTTTCCTTTCAGCCAAAAATACCAAGCACAGGAGTCCAGCATGGAGGGGGAGGTAAAATAGCCCAGGGAAATCTTGGGGAGCTTGTGCACAGTCCCCACAGCTCCAGGGGAGTTGGGATGGTGGGAGCTCCTCATTCCCCTGAGAGATCCCGTGGCCAGGATGGAGGCCAGCCCTTGGTAGCAAAGGGTATGCTCTGTGGGGTGGCACAGTTGTCTTCCAGCTGGATCTGGTGCTTTGAAAATTGTCAGAATTGCTTTTCCTTCCCCACCAACTCCACCTCAGCACACACCACCCCTTCCCCAAACACCTCCTGCTGCCACATCGGCATCAGCTGGGGATGGAGCCACCAGCCTGCAGCAGGCCTGGGCTGCCTTCCCACTGCCAGCGAGCAGATGACATTTCCCTGGGCTCCCAAAGAACTGGAGCACATTGGAAATTCAGGATTCAAGATGTTCAGCTCTTGTGAACAGCTCACGCTTCTATACTGGGAGATGATGCACCAGGCTCCTGGCACAGCTCCGCGCTCTGACATCATGGAGGGACATCACTCATGGAGCTGTGCCTCAGCCCGAGCCACAGCCCACCCACTCCTCTGGGGCTGCTGTGTCCTTGGGGTGAGGATTTTCCCAGTGGGGAAGGGATTTGGGGTGGGAACTGGGGGTCTGGTGCAGCCCCTGCCTGCCCAGAGCTGATGTCTCCCTTGTGAAGGAGGAGCTAGTGGAATGTACAGGAAATACAAAGAACAATCAGAGCTGTGCTCCTGGCAGGTCTGGAGACATTTCACATGTTCTTCTTTGTTTCTGAAAGCTCTAGGCCCTGGCAAAGCGGGTCCAAAATGAAGGTTTTGTTGGAAAACAACCTCATGGGCACAGGGAAAGAAAACATCAGAAACAGGAGCAAGGTGTCCCCAGAGCACTCTAAAGGGTGGGGGCAGAGCCCCATCTGTCTTGCTCCATCACCTCAGAAGTACATTAGGATTTCTCTCAGACTGGTTTTGGGTGGGTCTTGACTTTCCAATCTCTCAGGTTGTCATTGGGGTGTTATTAAACAAAATAATTTAACTGAACCTGGGGTGTCTCTGCTCCCTTGGGAGTGTTACTGCAGGCTGCCCCCCACTGGATTTCCTCTGCCTGAGGTCACCTATGCCTGAAATAGGACTCCTGGGTGATCAGATATGTCCCAGCAGACTTCAGGGCTGCTGAGGTTGTGAGCTCCTCCAGGAGCCCCTGCAGTGCTCTCTGCTCCCTCTGGAGCAGGCACCGTGCTTGGATGTGATCCCTGGAAGCATGGTGGGGTACAGGCTGATGTCACTGCTGCTGTCAGGGCGGGGGTTTATTTATCCAGTTGTCAGAATTAAATTCCAGTCAGTCATCCAGGTGTCCTGTCCAAGAGGAAGGTCAGGGAGAGAGGAAAGGAAATGTAAGAGAAACAAGAGAGGCTGTGAGATGCACAGATGTATCCTCTGGCCTGTCCATGTGAGCACTGCTCCTGGGCACGGAATGGGATTGTGCATGTGCAGGAGAGAGCATGTGTGTGCTGTCCAGACCATGAACAGCACAGGGACAGCACAGGGAGGGGAGGAAGGAAGGCAGGAAGGAAGGCAGGAAGGAAGGAAGGCAGGAAGGAAGGCAGGAAGGAAGGAAGGCAGGAAGGAAGGAAGGAAGGCAGGAAGGCAGGAAGGAAGGAAGGAAGGAAGGAAGGAAGGAAGGAAGGCAGGAAGGCAGGAAGGAAGGAAGGAAGGAAGGGTTTCTTTGCCTTTCCTTGGATTAGTGCTACCCCAGGAGGAGTGAACAAGGCTGGGGTATAAAGATCTGAGTGATGCCCTAGATCTGGGAATGTGGGGAGCACCCACCCCGGAGGGCTCCTAGCCTATCAATGAAGTGTGATCTTGGTATTTCCAAGCCTTTGGGCTCCAATGCTAACTGGAGCCTTGGACCACCTCTTCTCCACCCAGAGGCGAGTTTCTTTGGAAACCAGGGAGCAGGGGAAAATCCTCCCACCTCCCAGCTGCCCGCATGGCTCATGGCTCCAGAGCTGCCTTCCTCCCCCTCTCACACCTCCCTCCATTTCTGCAAGGCCCTGGGAGATGTTAGATCATTTTCCCAGCTCCTCCAGGTGTCCATAAAATTAGCTGCAGATTCCTCTTTGGAAAGGGGAGCAGCAGTGAGGAGGAAACCTGAATCCACAGTGGTGCCCCCTCCCCATGGTTTTCCTGGGCAAGAGGAGCAGCTCTGTGGATGGCAGGAGCACCCACGGCTGTGCCAGGGCCTCTCTCCAGTGGGAGACCCTGAGAAGGGAAACAGCTCCCACCTTCACCCATGAACACCCAGGACCAGTGTCCCCATTTGGCTCCTGGTTCACTGGAAGCCACCACTCTTTGGGGAGTGTGGGGAGCAGTGAGGATGGGGAAACCTTCAGCTCTGACCAGAGGTGCAGGTCTGGCCCAGAGGCCCCGTGGCAGAGCCTGTGCCCTGCAGGACATCCCTGTCCCTGCAGGGAATATTCCAGGTGGCTGTGCCGGCTCTGTGCATGCGGAGTGTGAAGCTGTCAGGGCTGGAGGGAGCAAACAGCTCCATCAGGCACAGGGAGAGGGATGGTTTGAGGATGAGGTGGTGGCCAGCAGCAGGTCTGCCCTGGATCTTCATCACGTCTGGAATGTCAGAAATCTGCCGGCTGGGGGAGAGGGACGGGGCTGGGGCAGGTGGAGATGCTGGGGTGCAGAAGGAAGGGGGTGCAGAAGCCAGAGCCAATTCCTTCTCTTCTTCTGTTTCCTTTTTGTGCAGGCAGGAATGATCTCATGTTTTGTCTAATCTAAATTCTGTCAAGCAAGCAGGGAGCAGAAAAAAAGAGACGGAAAGCGAGCAAGGGAAAGCTGCACAGTTAATAAAAATCTGCCAGACACATGTTCCCTGAGTCCAGGGAGGGGAGGGGGAGCTGGGATGTACAGAGCCTTGGGAGAGAACGGGAAGGAGGGCTGGGGTCTGTGACCCCCCTGTGCTGAGATTCATCCTCTCCTTCACCTGGTGAGAGCTATTCAGCCAAGGCACGGCCACCCTGGGGCTCCCTGTCACAACCTGGCTGGGCTCGCGGGTGGCTGCCACTTGGGTTGGTGGCCACAGGCCCCTGTGTCCCTTTACCTGTGTCTCCAATGGCTCCCAAGGTCGTTGGGAAGGAAGGAATGCTAAACACACCAGCAGCTTCCCTTCCTTCCTTCACATGGCACGTTTGCTCTGTGCTGTCTCACTCACTAAATCACACAGAGCGGGACAGACGCTCCCTCGGACGTGCGTGTGGAGGGAGCCTGAGGGAAGGCTCAGAAAAGCCTTTGCTTTCCATTCCCATCCTCCAAAAAGCTTTTCTCACCTGATAGATTTCAGTGGCTTTTGTTTTCCTTCGCGCAGCATCCGCGCGAGGAGGAGCGCGGGGCTGCGGGAGGCACGGCCGGAGGAGCAGCGGGCTCGGGGGCACGGCTGGAGCCGTGACACTGGCACAGGGGGCGGCTTCGCTTCGAAATGTGGCTTTTCTCAGCCAGAGCTGTTCCTCTCCTGGCGACAGAGACGTTTGTGCCAGCAGAAAGGGGGAGGTGTTATGGGGGCAGGAAGGGGAGGCGGGAGGTGGGAGCAGCCCAGCTTGTCCCCTGGCTGGCTTGTGGTGGCAAATGCTTGTCACATCGTCTTTGTGTCACGTCCACACTCAGCTGCCAGTGTGACAACTTCCCAGGGGAGACGAGTCCTTGCCAGTGTCCCTGTCAGAGTCCCTGCCAGTGTCCCTGCCTGCAGGGCACAGGTTATCTTTGGCACGGTGTTTTCTGGTTCGTCTAGGTTGCCTCATTACAGAGCTGGGTGGCTCCAGTGTCCCCAAATGCAGCAGAATCTCCAGCAGGACCATTCAAAGGTGGCATCTACACTGGTGTCTCCAGGAGATCATGGGATGGGAGCTGCTTCCAGGTTTGCTGGTACCCAGCTGCTGGTTGGCACCTCCTGCAGATGCCCATCTCAGATGTGTCCAGGGATGCTCTGTGTCCCCCTCCATCCTCCCCACAGCGACATGGCCCCAGGATGGGATGTGAGTGGTTTGAGGAGAACAATTCAGTCCCACGCAGCACGGGGGGAGCAGAGATGGAGACCAGAGAGTGCAAGGAAAGAGCTCTGAGCTCTGATCGAGGTCTCCAAATGAGGATCATGAAATACATTCCCAAGCCACAGAAACCACGCTGGAAAATTGGTTTCGGGTTCCGTGCTGCCAGGGATGGAGAGGGGGCTCGGCAGAGCCCAGATGGGGCCTCTTGGTGTCGATTAACAAAACAAACAAACAGCGTTGCCCTAATGAGCTCCGGCTCCGAGGGGAGGAGGGGACTGGGACCGGCTGCCACCGCTGCCATGTGGCTGCCCCGCAGTCAGGCAATTCCCGTGGCCCTTCAGGGATGACATTCCCTGATCCCACAGCATGGTCCGCAGGCGCCGGGGGATGCCACCAGCATCTTCCCGCATGGTTTGGCCTCTCACATTCCTATTGTTTTACCGCAGGACAAAGTGTTCAAGGCCCGTGTCCCTCTGGGATGGATCTTGCACAGCACATTTCCAAGAGGGGACACGGATTTTGTCCCGTGCAGGCACTGAGGACCTGGGTAGCTCTGCTGGGGTGTCCCCCCAGGGTGAGCTCTGTGCTACCTCACTCCCAGCCCTGCCCCTCCATCCGGAGCCAGGCAGGAATCACACCAGCACTGGGCTGCTTGTAATAAAATCCCAGTGCTTGTAAAACCACTTTCAAGTGAGACCCCAGATGGCATTTTCCCCTCTCTGCCTGCCCGCAGCAGTGACAGAGCCAGACCTGTGGTAACTGAGCTGGGGCTCCACTCCAGGGGCTTTTCCCCACTCTCTCTTCACCTTCTTCCCATCTCTGGGGTCCATTGAAGCTCCCAGTTAACTGCTGGTGCTGGGAGAGACCCCACCCCCAGCAGGGACCCTCTGCTCCTGCCATGGGGAGCAGGAGGGGAGCACAACCCACCCTGGTCCTCAGCACCTCTCCAAGTCCTCAGCGATGCCAAAGGTCCCTTCCAGCCCAAACCAAATGCACTGCCCAAAGTGTATCCATTCAGTAAATTCCTATTTTATTCCTTTTGCTCTGTCTAGTCTCTGTTCCAGGTCAGCCTTTCCAGGCAACAGTTCCATGATTCTCATCACCAACAGGCTTTCACATGGTTGGTGTGCACCCAAGAGCTGAACACACGACACAAGAGGCACAAAAGCTCAAGAGAGAGATGGGTGCTGGTGCCAAGGTTCAACTGATTTTCCATTATAGTTATTTACAGCACCCTGGGTGTATCCCTGGATCTCACCCATGCTCCAAACATCCTGGTTTTCCTGCTGTTATCCTGGAACACAAGGTGGTTTCAGGGGCCTGGTGTGCTGGGGCAGTAATGAAACCCGTCTGGGAGCGATCGCTTCTTTATCTCCCCACTCCGTGTTCCTGAGGACCACATTTTTTAATTTGTGTTGGATAAACAGTATGGGATTGTGTACGCAAAGAAGCTCTAATTATCCCCTCGGGTTGTGTTTCCTTAAAGGAAATGAACTGGGCACAGAGTTCCCTCTGGAGAGGCGCACCGGAGCAATCGCTTCCAGATTTCTCCCAGTGCCACGAGAATCCTCAGCTCCAGCAGCCCCCAGGAGAGCAGAGGGTGCTGTGTGCTGTCCTGGGGGCTGCCTCCGTGGACATGGGGGGCCTTCCTGCAGGAATAAACTCATAAATAAATCCTGGGGGCCTCCAGCACAGTGGGGGGAAGGAGACCTGAGCCTTGGGAAGGAGACCTGAGCCTTGGGAAGGAGTTTGGGACCTTGTGCTGCAGGGGAGTGGATCAGGCACTCAGAGCTGCCCTCCCCAACAGCGTGGGGCACCCCTGGCTTTGCTCCCCTGTCCTGCAGACTCGATCCCCCTACCCAGCTCTGTTCCATGTCACAGAATCCTGGAAAGGTTTGGATTGGAAGGGACCTAAAAGATCACCCAGTTCCACCCTCTGCCATGGGCAGGGACAACTTCCACTACCCCAAGTTGCTCCAAGCCCCGTCCTACCTGGCCTTGGACACTTCCAGGGATGGGGCAGCCACAGCTTCTCTGTGCCTGTGCCTCACAATCCTTACAGGATGAATTCCTTCCCAGTATCCCATCTAACTCTGTCCTCTGGCAGTGGGAAACCATTCCCTCTTATCCTGTCCCTCCATCCCTTATCCACAGCACCTCTCCAGCTCTCCTGGAGCTCTTGCTGCTGTAGAAATGCCACCTTGTGTCCCCTCAGAGCCCAGGTTCTCTGGGCAACTCCTTAAGTCACAGCTGCTCTGAGATAACCCATAAGCATCATCTGCCCATATGAGGGAGCTGATCCATGAATCCTGGTATTTATCCCGCTCCATGACACTCACCAATCTCTATTTACACTGCTGACAGCAGCTCTGGGCTATTTTCAGGCTTAACTGCTGATTGTATCATCAATGTTCTAGGCAGTTAACTTGGCAGCAGGGGAGTAAATTCCAGGGGCTTCACCCCTCTGGGGACCTGACATCCAGCCCTGCTCATGGGGAGTGGAATCCAAGGTGGATCCTCCTCTTATCCTGTGACCTCCATGGATCATCTCTTAACTGTGCTGATAGGCTGCTGGGGATGGCACCAGTGCCCAGGGAGGGCTCTGAGTCCCCCGAGCCTTCTGAGCCCACTGCCCTTCCCAGGAATAGGATTTTATCATTCCAGTTGCTCTGTTGGCATCAGTAGGGCCAGGCAGAGCCAGACTGGGATTCTGTGAGGGATACAGGGGCTCCAGGTGTTGGAATGATCCCAGATTGGGTGAGAGGATACAGAGTTTTGGGGGGATCCCAGAGTTTTGGGGGTTTGTGCAGGAGCTGGGTGGAAGGACAGCCTGGCAATGCTTTGAGATCCCTCCAGTGTGTGAGGAAGATGAAGTGGACCACACGTGGATGCAGAGTGGATGGGTGTGGATGGGAAGTGGGGGATGTTGGCCCCTCGCTGTCCCCAGCCCCCCCAAAGCCCCTCCTTTGTTAGCAAGCTGCAGTGAGGGGCCACGGCTATCCCAGTGTAACCCAAACCCATTCCCAGGGCTCACTCACTGGGAACTGGCTCTGCCCAAGGATTTAAATTCAATTTGTTTTATTGAAGTTTCTTTATTTTCTCCCAACCAATGCATCAAACTCTCACTTTACTGAGATCAGCTGCTCTCGGCCTTCCCTGACACCCCCATTCTGCTCCCCCTCCTTCACCCCCCACATCCCAATGTCTGGATGAGCCTCTAATTCTTTCTCCTCTTTCAAGCCCACCAACGCTTCCTGCAGTATGAGCCGTAGAAATGCCATGAATTTCCTTTGTGTTCCTGCATGAAAAAGGCGGAGGGGGGAAGGAGGAAAAGCACAGCGCGTGGCAGTGCTCGGGCTGACAATAATCTCTGCGGTTTTTCTCCCAGCCCCAAGTTTATCCCTGTGCAATTCAGCGTAGGAAAGCTAATAACGATGTGTCAGGAAGAGCTGATGGATATTTGCAGAGTTGAGCAGCGGGGCCAGCGCTGCTCCTGCTCTCCCACCCAGGGCTTAGTCCGGGCTGGAGACTCCGGCCCTTTCATGCTTTTTAATATTTGTGATTTATAGGGGCGGTGTCTTTTATTTTTGAGGCTTGCTTCATTCCCCCTCCTGCCCAGGACTCCCAAAAACCCCAGATCTCTGCCTTGATTGCACCTTGGCAGCTTCATCCTGCTGGAGTCTGCATGGGGACAGAGCCAAGCACTCTGCAGGGACCCAGCCCAGTGGCACCAGGACGTCTCACCAGTGCTGGGACTGCTCTCTTTCCCAGCCCCATTGACCAAACTGGGTGACATTAGACAAGGGGCAGTGCCCAGGTGAGCCAGGCACCGTTATCCTGCTGCTCCTGCATTCCTGAGCATGGCTGGGCTCTGGGATGGACCATGGCCCTGCCCTGATTGGTGACCCTGCAGACCTATCAGTGCTGGGGAGGGGTGAGGAGGTGTGTGGCTGCTGGAGGTTGGACATTCTCATTTTCCCTCTCTCACATCCACATCCCCGTGCGGGAGGTAGGGGCTGGGGCACCCAGTGTCCCCAGGCATGGGGACATCACTGGCCTGGCTACCCCTGGAGGCAAAAAATCCTATGAGTCCCCCACGGCTGTACTGCAGAAGGGACAGAGCTGCTCTGTCCTTTCAGAGGGACTGAGATTTCCAGGGATATGAACTGTCCAGAGGAGATAACCCAGGAGCTGCCCTTGTCCCAGACCTCCCTTCACACTGTGACAACTCTCTGGACAGGACAGGACATTCCTCCTGCCAGGGACAGGGAGGGGCTGAGTCCTCCTTGTTCCAGCAGCTCCTACAGGCATTCCCAGAGCTGAAGTGGGAAAGCCAGGCTGGCTCACGAGGTTTCCAGAGCTGCTCCCAGTTTCTAATATTTTAAAGGATTTGTCTACAACATTTATTTATTTGGGTTCCTTAAATCAGTGGAGGGAATTGCCTGAGGCTCACAAGAGTTCCCAGAGCTCCTGGCTGGCATCAGACAGGGGTGAGGGAAAACACAAACCTATTAGAGCAGAAGAAAATAAAAAAGACAAAAGGATTAAATTGCTGCTTTCACTACCTGTGACCTCTGAGTCACAAATAACAGGGACAAGGTAATGAAATCTTTGGACTGAGCGCAGCATCTTCTGCTGCTCCAGGATTTTGGCTGCACTGGCGGCAGCTCAGGCCTTACACCTCACAGATGGCTTGTTCTGGGGAGATTCCCAAGTTACATCTTCCCTCTCTGCCTTTTCATACAAAATGGGACCATCTGTCTCTTCCTCCTCCCGTTTTCCCTCTCTGTGCTCACTGCACATCCAGGGCCCTTCTTCCCCGGAGTCTTCCTGGGGAGCACGACTGGGCTCCTGCTGGCAACAGTGATCCCTGGGCTCTCCCCACCTTTGCAGGGGTTGCAATAGTTCCTAAACCATCAATCATGAGAAACATCTCACTTTAAGTGCACAAACCCTGCAGGGTTGTGCTGGCTGGTCCCTGCAGGGATCTCCTGTGTCACACCAACTGCACAGGCTGCACCTGGTTGCTCATTTTGGGGGTTGCCATTACAAGGAACTTCTGTTTTCCCATTTATTTCTCCCCAGGCTTCTGTGGCACATGTCCCTGGGCACTGGTATGCTCTGTTCACACAGTCCCAAAGGGATTGGGAGGGACCACAGTGGGATCAGCTGCTCCTTTTTGGCACACACATATATGGACAGAATTCTGCATTATCCATGGCCTGGCACATCTGTGCTCTAGTGCCTGAAAAGGTCTAAGGTGAGCCCCTGCCTTATCACACCTGCTTTATTACACCTGTGTCCCTCCATGGGATCACACTGTGTGGGATGTGTGCATCCCATGGGATCACTCCGTGTGGGATGGTGGATCCTTCCCAGGGTGTGGATGGAGCTGCGAGGTGGGTGAACAGGAAAAGCCACCGGTGGTGTGTGGTGCGTGTTTTTGTAGGGAAGGACTGAACGAGGGTGAGCAGGAAGAGGGGTCAGGATTGCCCCGAACCACCCCAGCCCAACCCAGCCCCCCACGGCAGCAGCTTCTCCCCCTGCCGTTCCCCAGCCGTGCCCTGCCGAGGTGAAAACTTGGTTATTTCCTCAGGGGAAAACCAACAACTTCCCCGGCTCTGGGCTCTTCTGCTTGATTATCCCACTGCCTGCACCCGCCACTCGCCGTGGAGAGTCCCCGCACTGGAGCTGCAGAAACAATTATGTTTTCATTACCAAAGCAAATTAAGGCGCTTGCTTAATCGAGTTTATTAAATACCAGTGAAGTCCCTGGGTAAATGGATGGCAAAGCAGCTTCCTGTGCTCGGCTCGGGGAGGAAACAGAAATGTAATCAAGGCGAGGGCTCGCAGGGCTGGGCTGAGCTGAGTGGCCACCCTGCCGGTTCCCGTGGGATGTGCCCGGTTCCCATGGGATGTGCCCCGCTCCTGGAGAGCGCTGGCCCGGCTCAGGGACCCTATTGGAGCTCTCTGCCCCCGGGACACCCCCACAAAGCTGGGGGGCTCAGCAGGAGCAGCGCGGGGGCAGCTGCAGGGTAACCCCGTTTCTCCTCGGGATCGGCAGTTTTCCTCTCGCTCCCATCGCAGCCTTTGGCGGGTTATTTTTAGCTCCCTTATTTCCCTCAGGCCAACTTTTCTGTAACATTTCATCCCTTTTCTCCGTGTTTCTGGTTGTTACTTTCCTCCTTCAAGCTGCCTTCTCCTGCAGAGCTCCATCTGCCTTCCCCCCTCTCCATCCTCTGCGGGATGAGGGGCGAGAACTCGGAGCGGGGCTGGGGCCGGGCAGAGGCTGAGCCATGCTGCCAGCAGGGAAGGGCTCCTGGGGCGGGATTTTGGGAATCTCTCCCAACATCGCCAAAGGGACTGCGCCGGGGTCAGGCGGGAGGAGCTGGAAATCCCCTGGCAGTGCCCCAAGAGAGCGGGTGCGCTCCGGAGAGCGGCTGTGCTCCGGCAGTTCTGCCGGGCGGCAGCGAGGAGGGGTGAGGGAGGCTCAAGGAGCCCCAAATCTGCGGCTGATTCCCTGAATTCTTTGCCAGGAGCGGTCCCCGGCTATGACAAGGGGATTTGCCCCATGGCAAAACCTCCCGCGGGAGTGTGAAGGCTGTGGAGAGGAGCTTGCGAGAGCCTCGTGTGTCCCCTGGGGCTCACAGGTCCTTGCCAGCAGGGTGACACGGGTGCTGGGTGTCCTCCTGGGCTCTCTTGGCCTCTGTATTAGGGCAGACTGGTGGCACTGAGACACTGGGAAGCTCCCTCGTCCCCAGGTATTATTTGTCTTTGAACCTGCCTGTGCCATACAGATGAATGGATTCTAACAGACCAAACCTGGCTTATTAAAAGAAAAGATAACCAAAATGTCAGGGCTAATTTGAAATGGAAAGCAGGGTCTGGGAAAGAAAAAATAAAAAGTCTAGACTGTTTTCTCTTGAAGTGCATCAGGGGACCAGGCATGGCCTCTTCCCAGCTTCTCTTTGTCCTTCCTTCCTTTTCCTCCAAAGCGCTTCTGAAGTCTCCATCGCTCCTTGTTCGGGTCCGTCCCTCGCCAGCGCAGCTCGGGCGGCAGCGGGGCCAGGGGAGGGGGCTCTGGCGGGGGTCCGTGCCCTGGGTTTGTGCCCAGAGCTGGGCAGAGGCTGGGGGATGCCAGTGCCACCCCCTCCTCCTTCCCAGGTGGGGAAAAGCAGGTGAGTTGTGGAGTTGCGGCCCCGTGACCCGGGGGATCCCCGGGGGGACCCCTCTGTCACATCCTGGCCACGGCCCTGCTGCCTTTGTGCCCCCCGGGGATGGGGAGCCCAGAACTCTCCTTCCGTGCTCATTTCTCTTCCTTCTGTCAGCACTGCGGGACTCGGAGGATTCGGGGACAGGTTTTGGGTCTCTTCACTTGCCGGTGCTCCAACACCGGCGGCACCAGGCACTGAGAACCCTGGGCATCTCCCTGGACACGCGCCTGAGCCCTGCATTTGGGACATCTCCCAGCCCTGGCATCACCCCAGAGCCCAGCGGTGCCTCCGCCCCTCGCAGCCCCAGGAGGGGAGGGGGATCGGTGCCTCCAGCTGCTCCCTGCTGGTTCCCATCCCCTCCTCCCCACACCTGGGACACCCCAAACCGAATCACCTCGGAGAGAAACCGAGGAGGTTGTGATGGCTTGAATTGAGCAGCAAGCCCAAGTTTATTCATAAACCAGGATATTCATATTTTATAACGTGAAATCTCTGCTTGCTCTGCGAGGGCCTGGGAGCTCGGTGCCTTTCAAGCTTCTGAATAGCAAAATAAGGCTTGAAAGGGAACACTGCTGGGATATTTTCCATCATTTAAAGCAGGGGGTTTGATTCTTTCTGCTTCCATTTCCCTCTCCTTTCCCTTCCCTCCCTCTCTTCTCTTCCCTCAGTCTCCAGTGAGGATGATCCAAGGAGGCCACCAGCTTCAGGGACGGGGCGAGTGGGGGGATCTCAGTGAATTGTGGGGGGGCTAAAAGGTGCATTTCATGACTGAGAGTCACTCGTGATGGCTCCCTGGGCTTGGAAAGAGCAAAAGTTCCAGGAGACTGCGGTTCCCCGTCAGGTGTCACGGGCAGAGGCACTGGCACACTGGTGACAGTGTGCGGACTGTCACCTCCGGGGCGCGGGGGGCGCGGGCAGAGAGGAGCCCCTCGGGCCGGAGGATGCTCCGGGGTCTTTCTCCTGCACAGCCCCGAAGGTTCGGGGGATGGAAGTGCTGATGGAGCGTCCCGGGAGAACCGAGACCGAGGGAACCGAGACCGGGGGGGGCG
>VXBI01011166.1:667946-756186 GCA_013397375.1 Toxostoma redivivum
AGGCAAGGCAAGGCAAGGCAAGGCAAGGCAAGGCAAGGCAAGGAAAAAGGAAAGGAGTTACTCCTGAGCTGTGGAGCAGGAGGAACACGGCTGACCTGACTCTTACAGGTGTCACAGCTGGAAAGTCTGTCCTGCTTTGATGGCATCATCATTTGTGCCACTTTCCCAGACCAACACCCCCAGGACTCTGAAATGCCTCCGGAAATGCAGCAGTGCTGGGCTGCTCTGTGGGAAGTGGAATCACAGCAGAGACAATGGAAATCAGAGTGGGGGGATTGGGAAATGACCTCTTCTGGCCTTCTACTGAGGCTTGAGCCAAAGCTGGGCTCCAGAAGGAGCTCTCTGGGTCAGTGACTCTGGCATCTGCACTTCAGGATTTGTTTGCACCTTCCTAGCAGGTGCAGGAGAGCAGGACCCTGATCCCAGGGCCACAGCTCACCTCGCCAGAGCTGGGAGCAGTGGGAAGGGAAGCTGACAAGGTATTAAATGACTCTCAAGTCAGGTTTGTTTAGAACCTTTTAGTTGGAAGGATTTTTTTTTTTTTTTTTTGAGGAAGGGTTGAATTTCAGCCCGAAACCCATTAGCATTAGTAAACGTCTCCTTGGATCTTACACTGAGCTGGTTTGGTTTGCAGAGTGTCCACAGGAACTGATCCCAAAACAAGCCACTGTCAGCCAAGGCCAATGAGGTCAGGAAGGGATGAGAAGGGATGTGCTGGATCTACCATGGGCGTGCCAGATGGGTCCAGAATTGGTGAGTTAGGCTGCCCAGAGAGGCTGTGGCTGCCCCTGGATCCCTGGAAGTGTCCAAGACCAGGCTGGACGGGGCTTGGAGTAACCTGGGCTAGCAGAAGGTGCCCCTGCCCATGGCAGGGGTGGCACTGGATGGGCTTTGAGGTCCCTCCCAACCCAAACCATTCTGTGATTCCATGACTTGAGGACACACTGGTTTTCCATGTGAATGTCTCTGCTTGGCAAATGAGGAATGAGACAGATCCTGCTCCCCTGCTGGGGGACCCTGCAGCCCTGGGGAAGCGAGGAGCACCTGCTCCCCCCAGTCACGCATGGAAGGGATTTGCAGAATTAGCTCAGCTTTGAACTCAACTCGTCAGCACAGTTCCAGGTGTGGAATGGGTTCAGGGAGAAACTCAAGAAAATAAACAGCTGGGTGAGAGCAGCCAGCAAAATAAACCCACCAGAGCTGTGTGTGGGGCTGTGCTGGAGCAGCTCACGGAGCAGTGCCAGGGAACAAACCCCATGGCCCTGTGTGAGCAGGCTCAGCTCAGCTCAGCTCAGCTCCTGGAAAGCAGGTGGTGACTCCGGAGCTCCCTGTGTGTGAGGTGGGGATGGGTCAGCACACCCTGCCACAGCCAGGACACGGTGCCTCAGCAGGACGTGGCTGTGCCGGAGAGCCCGTGGGATCTTCCTTTGAATCGTGAAGGAATTCAGACTCGGCTTTGAGGGTCTAAAGGGAAAAAAAAGAAAAGAGAGGAAGAAGAAAGGAGGTGAGTGTAAGAAGTTGGGTGTTTCTATAGCAGCAGCAGCAGCACCCCGCGCTCAGCGCCGGCAGCAGGTGGGAGCGCCCGTCACTCAGCACAGCGTGGTGACAGAGCTGGCACCGCCTGATAAGAGCTGCTGCCTCCACGGCGGGGTCCCACCAGCTCTGAGCATGGAAACCTTCCCTGGAAAGCTGCTGGAGATGGGGGAGGAGGAAAGCCTGGGCTCAGGGAACCTCGGGGATTGTGGGGAGGCAGAGCTGGGTGGCACCAAGGGGACAAAACCCCGCGTTCATGGGGCGTTTCCTACATGGAGCAAGAGGCTCTTCTCCCAAAGAGCCAAATCCCAGCAGACAGTGATGGGCATGGAGACCATGGGAATGGGGCAGGTGGGGGCTCCGTGTTCCCCACGAGCCTGTGGGTGACAGAGCTCCAGGGGCAGTGGGACTGGGACAGAGCAGCCAGAACAAACCTTCCTGTGCCCAACGGAGTGTCCTGAGGACAGGAACTGCAAGAGCTGGTGCCGAGTCAAGAGAGCAGCTGAGAAAACACATTAATGCACCATAAAGAATGTCTTTGCTTCCCAATGATCTTTTTTATTACTATTATTTATTCATTTATACGCCACTGCCTTGCTTCTTCTTTTTTTTTTTTTCGCTTTTCTTTTTTCTTCTCCTTTTTTTCTCCTCTCTCAGCTCTTTCAGTGCCTCATACCACCCTCTCCACCCCTGGAGACTGCATTCAAACACTGTCTGATGCTGAGGGCTGGCTGGGGGGGTCCAGGGCCATCAGCATGCCTGGCACATGCTGAGCCCAGCCAGCAGAGCAGTGCTGGGCCTGGCCACGGCTCCTCCAGCCTCCAAATATTTGGATTCTAAAAAGGCTGGGATAGAAACACCAAGAAAAATAAATATTTTACAAACACAGTAACCGAAAACCTAAACAGGAACCCGCCGCCTCTTTCTGCCCAGGGCACGCTACTGAAGCGGAGCTTGGATGTCACAGCTGTGGCACTGACACTTTATTTCCTTACAAAGGAATGTTCTGTGGCTGCAGCATCGCATCAGGCCACTCTCATGGAGTTTGGGAACGAACAAAACCTGTCTCAGGATGCTGGGCAGCTCCTAGGCTGGGAATGTCCCCTCTGCTCTGAGGGGATCTGGGCACAGCTCAGGAAATCAAACATTTCCTCCTCCACACCCAAAAAAAGCACGAGGGGAGCCCTGACCTGGCCAAGCTCTGGAGGTGAAGGATGAAGGTGGAATGTGCATTGTCCCAGGAGTCACATGGGGAGCCCTGAGCTGGCCAAGCTCAGGGACTGAAGCACAAGGGGAAAATCCTGGCTCAGGGTTGGCTGGAAGAGACAGGACCATGAAATCCTGTGGGATCCTCCTGGGCTGGGGATGGAACAGGGCTGGGGACCCTCCCCATGCTTTAAAAGCACAGGAACTCCAAAGCCTTCCCCTACCCTCATGGCCCACGGGTCTGTGCTGGTGACTGCAGGCATCTCCTGTGTCAGCCTGGTCTTTGTGAGCCTGGGAAATGCTCCCTCCAGGCTCAGTCACCATCCCATTTCTGACACTGTGAGTGCCACCAGCTGGGACCATTGCCCTCGGGAAGCTGCTCAGCCCTTTCAGTCAGCAGTTTTTTGGCTCCAGTTCATGTTCTCTACAGACCAAAGGAGACCTTATCCCTTTGACTTGTTATTTAGGGGTCCCTCAGGACCCAGAGACACAGATCCCTCCCTGGAAGAGGAGGAGGAGGGTAGATGGTCCTACACCAAAGAGGAGCAAGACATTGCAGTGCGTGGTGCTGCGGTCACTGGCTCAGCTCAGCTGGGATCTGGTCACAGAGGGCCACCAACATGGCACAGCTGTCCCTGGTCCCTCCAAACTGCTCCCTTTGCAGAGCTGTGGGGGAATGAGGGGCTTTATTGTCCTCTCAGCCCTGGACACAGGACAGGACAGACCCTCAGGGTCCTCCTGCTTCCCCTGCAGCCTCCCACCCGTGCCCAGGCTCACACCCACCTCCTGTGCCCACTCCCTGCTCTGCCTTTGGGGAGGGCTCCATGTGCATGGGGCTCTCTGGGGTGGTGGTGGAGCCTTTTTGTTGTGGTTGTTATTTTTAATCTCTGTATTGTTCTGGATTTGCGTCAGAGACAGCAGGTTGGAGAAACGTGCCTGGCTCTTGGAGCACAACGTGGCAAGGTTGGCAATGCCCCCCAGCTCCAGCAGCCACCAGATCCAGCAGGGCTGGGCTGAGCCCCAGCACTCATCCCAAGGTTTGCAGCAGTTTTTAGTCACTCCTCTCTTCGAGCCCCAAAAGCCAGGCCCTGAGGATGAGCAGAGTGGGGAGGAAGGGGCTCTCAGCACCAGAGCAAGCACAGGATTTGGTGCTGTGGGGCAGGAGCTCATCCTACCCCTGAGACGAGGGATCCCACAGCATCTCACCCTCTGCTGAAGAAGAGATGCTGAAGAGCCAGCACAGTCACGTCCTGCCCTGCAAGCCCAGAAATCCCAGCCCAGGGAGCCTGGAGGGTCCTGTGTGCATCAGTCCCAGCAGGGTAAACCCAAGCAGGGAAGCAGTGAGGGTGGGGACAATTCCCAATGAGTGCCACTCTCCTGCGGATGGAAGCAAACCCTGGCGGAGTCAGTGGTGGGGAGCTGCTGTGAGTCCACAGGAGGGAGGGACAGCAATGGTGACGTGGGAGAGATATGAGGCTGGGACTGTGACCTGGAGTCCTCCTTGTCACTGGACCAGTGTTTGCCTTCTTCCCCTCCTTGCTCTGCTCCTCATCCCATCCCACAGGAGCTGTTCCCCACTTCGGACAGGGGCTCCTGCCTCTCCCAGCTGTAGGAAGAACCTCCTGCTCACCTGCCCCTCCCTGGCAGGAACCTTTCTGCCTGGTGTTTGCAAGGCTCCAGGAATGAGAAGGAAAACATGCCAGGATCTCACTGAAAGCACCAACTGTTCTCCTTGCATGTAAATGCTGCTGCTCTTTTGATTTTAAATGGCTTTAATGCCGAGTTCATCTGCTAATTCCACTCCTGCCCCTTGTGTATTGTATATTAGGAGAAATGTTGTTCTGTATCCTGAGCAGTTTATTTTATCGAGTTTAAGAGAAAATCCCATACTGAGATGCTGCAGATAAATATTCATTGTCACATCTGCTTCAGTTTAAGATTGTTGCCTAAAAATGTTAAAAATACAAACATATTTGGTGGGGGAGAAGCTGGGATGGGAGGGTTGGGGTGGGCTGCTGAGTCTGGGCCTTCAGTGCAACTCGTCAAATGTTTTATCACCAGCGAGGAGAGGAATCACAATGAGGGGAAATCACCCAGGGGAAGGAAAAAGGGAACAGCAGCCTGAGAAGACTCAGCCAGCCCCAGCCCTGGGGCCCAAGTGGAGCAGTCCTGGGTGGGAGCATCCCTGGCATCACTCTGTGCTGGGGGACAGCTGTGGCCGTGCAGGGGTGTCCCATCCTCAGATCCTCCAGGATCTCTCACAGCACCTCAGTGCCTGAGACAGGGAGGCAGTAGCAGGAGTGGGATGTTTTCCCTGTCTCTGGAATGCTGCAGTGGGCTGGCAGTGCTGGCAGCCCCCAGGGAGCTGCCTGGAGGATGTGGCAGTGCTGGGAGCCCCTGTCCAGCCCAGCTGAGCTGGCAGTGCCCTGGTGGCCCTGCTTGGCAGCCACCCCACCCGCAGCTGTCCCATCTCCACCTGATGAAAGCATGATGGGCACCAGGAGCTCTGTTGGTGGCAGCTCCAGCAGGGAGGCTGGGAGCTGCCCTGGCTTCTGCTGCCTCTGGGAAGGGCTTGTCCAGGCCACACTGGACACACACAGTGACAGGACAGCTTGGGACAACATCAAGGGGACTCAGCTTGGCACAGAGACACACAGAGCTCTTCCCTCCCCACCTCTGCCAGTCCATTACTTCTGCTCAGCGCTACAATTTTATTTTACGTTTAAATAAAATAAACTTGACCTTATTTTATTTTTCTTTCAAAGCTTTTGCAGCTCCACCAAATGCAGCCAGTGGATATGGAAGGCATAGTAATAAGGATAACGCTTTCCACTTGCTGAGCACTTTATATTCTCTGAGCACTGTACAAACATTACCTAATTAAACAGAGCAAGGCAGCAGCCCTCTGCTCTGGCCTAATGCTGGGAAATGGAAACAAGGAAACTCTGAACCAATATGTCAATAACATCAAAGTCCCATTGTCCTGGCCTTGGCTTTGTTGCAAAGGAATCCGAAATTGTCTCAGAGTTTCCAACATGGCTTCGGGCTCTTCACACTTGGGAAACAAGTGTGAAAAAACTGTTTGGGAGTCAGACGACAAACCCTGATCAAAGTTGGCAGAAGTGGCCACGGAGACCCCGGGACTGCAGCCCCGCCTTTGATGCTGCCTCATGTGGGAGCCATCCCGGCAGCTCTCGCCCCCCAGCCCTTTCCAGGGCTGGCATCTTCCTCGGGGCCCTCATGTGCATCTGGGGAATGTTTCCTATTAGGGATTCACACTCTGGTTGAGCTGCATTCCTAATTGTGGAGACTTGAACGGCCCTAATAGGAAACACACCCGCAGCAGAGTCCCTGTGAGTCATTCTCCCATCAGAGCGGTCCTTGGGCTGCTGCCACATGGCAGGGACATGGCCCGGGAGACACAGGGCCAGGGCCACGGGGGGACCCTGCTCCCAGCTGTGCCACCATTGCTCCAGTGTCTCGGTGGGTGCTGGAATTCTGTGCCCACCCTCCATGGCACAGTGCCTTCAGGACACGTTCTGTGTCAGCCATCCCATTCCTGCAGCAGCATTGGCACCTCTGGGGGCAGGAGGGGGCTGGGTCACAGCCTGGTGCTCAGAGGTGAGTGACCATGACCATGTTCATGTTTCCGTGTCATGTTCATGCCATGCTCAGGTTGCCATGGCCACGCTGGGGTCTCTGCCCAGCTGGAGCCGAGCACAGCCACTGCTGATCCTCTGGGATGTGGCCAGAGTGGGAACACCTCAGTCCCACCTCCCACAGCAGCTTGGGGGTCCGGGCTCTGGCCGCAAAGTGCAGCCATCCCTTGTTTAGCAAACCGAGGTGACCTTGGAGTGCTACCCCTTTGTGCCAGCGCCCAGGTGTCCCATTTGTCACCGTGACAGCCCACGCAGCTCTGGGAAAAGGTCACCTGAGCTGTACCAGCCTTTCCCTTTCACATTTATGCTGATGCCAAATTAATTCTCCATCAGAAGCCCGAGTGCCCCCTGTGTCATTGTTTGATGTTTTCCAAATCTGCCTGGGTTCAGGTGCTGCCCTCCCTCCTCCCCAGCACTGAGACACACCAAAGACAAAGCATCAGCCCTGCAATTTTGGGACAAAGTCCCTGATTCTGGGGATGTTCTGACTGAATCTCAGTGCATTTTTCTGTGTCTGCTTGACAGCAATACCTGGTGATGTCAGACAAGCCTCTGGGGCCCTCAGCTCTCATTACCAGCTTGTCTAATTAAGGAGGGATGCTGCTGCTGACTGCTTTGGAGAACGATGTGGGGAAGCAACAAATGCCAGTCTCCATCATCAGGGTCTGTGCTTTTGGGGTCTGGATCTTTACAGACAGCAGGGCAGCCCTGAGCATGTCCCAGGCAGTGGAATGACAGGATCAGCAGCAGGAGGCCCCTGAACAGCAGGAACCCCTCTGAGCCCCAAAGGGTGCAGGGCTTGGGGAGTCAGGAGCCTGATTTTATCTGAGCAGACTCACTCCAGTTGCTAATAATTAGCAGGGGCTGGCTGATCATTAAGGCAAAATGAGTCCCTCCCTATCCTTTCCAGCTGGAGGTTTGGGTTGGGAAAGTGAGGTCCTGCATGTTCCAGTTCAGATCCCTTCCAGCCCTACAGCCCCTCTTGAGTTCCCAGAGAGGCTGCCCCATGTCCCCTTGCTCAGGAACAGCCTTTCCCAGGACTTTCCCTCAGGTTGGGGATGTTTGGCACAGGGGGAAGAGGGAACTCTTGTTTTTATTCTGTTACAACAGGAATGTTTTTCCTCCTGTTATTCATCAAATTCTGCTGGAATTTAATACTCACCAGCTCTAAACAGCCTCTTGCACTAACAGTGATTGATGGTTTCCAACGAGTCCATAAATGCTGCCCCTCCTCAGCCCTGCACTTTCTCTCCCTTCCCTCCCTATCACTCCATCTCTCCTCTCTTCCCTTGCTCTCTCCTCTCTTCCGGGCCAGACAAAAGCTGATCATGCTGTTGTTATGTGGATTGATTTGTTTTCTGTTTCTTCTGTGTTTTGGGGTAGGAAGACATCAGGGATTTGTGAAAGAGCAGTGAAATGCCATGGCCAATGAAGCCTGACTAGAAATTCCTCAGGTTATTATCTCTTAGGTTAGGGAAATCTGGGTGAATTTCTGCACAGAAACACTTCAGGAGCAGGAAACAGCAGAGCTCAGCAGCAGCTGCCCAGTTCTCCCAGTCTGGGGAAGCCTGGAATGGGAGGGGGGGTGTGCCTGCACATTCAGAGCGATGTGCCTGCAGACATCCTGGGGTGTAGGAATTTGCACAGGATTCCCAGCCCAGGGAACTGGTGTGGGCTTCACCCACGGTAAAGCGGGATGGAGCAGCCCAGGACGAGGCTCCTGAGTGGCCTCATGCCCACAGGGGCTAGGGAGTGACAGCAATTACTTGCTTCTCACCTGAATGAGCACCTTGTAGTCCAAAGGCACAAATTCCCAGGAGTTCTGGCTCTGGGGGCTGGAGGCAGCTGGTGCCAGGGAACAACGAAGGGGAGATTGAAGCAGGTAAGGTGAAACCTGGGGAAGTCGCTCTGTGACTGTAGAGAGACAAAAGCACCCAGCGCATGCTGGCAGGAGGGCACCGTGGGATGCCTGGGGTAAGCTGGAGAAGATCAGAGTGCCAGGCAGTGATGCTGAGGGACCAAGGTTCCCCCGAGAGGCAGAGCCCTCCCTCCGTTGGGAATTAGCTGTTCCTGGGCTGTTTCCTTCACTGTCACGGGGATTCCTGGCCTTTTACTGGACTTCCCACAAGACTGGATAAATTATCCCTGCCTTTCCCCTTCCCTCGCGCTTTCCCGAGCAAAGCTCCCTCCTACCTGGTGGGGGCTGCCCTTCCCTTGGAAAGCCCAGTGCTCCGAGGAGCCCCGGCTCTCCTGTTCCAATTAAGCTACCTGAGATAAAATCTGGGGAGCTCTTAGAGGGAAACAACTTAAAGAGATGTAAAATGGTAACTTGATTTACTCATTTGTTCCTGACCGTTTGATTCCTCCCCGAGCCGCCACCCAGCCAGCTGGGTTATGTGTCACCGGGAAAAAAAAATCCAATACAGGCAGATCCCTTATCAGATCAGTGCGTTAAAAGGATTTGGGGAATGCTAATGCAGGCACAGGGAGTGGGAGATGGGACAAGCTGGCTACGGGTGGCCGAGCACGAGGCAGCACCTCGGCTCCCCCTTCCCTGGCTCCTGTTTCCCCTGGGATGTGGGAGCAGGGCTGACTGGGCTCTTCTCCCAAAGAAAGGGCTCAGTGGGGAATCTTCACTGCATCCAGCCTTTGCCCAGAATCCCTGGGGAACATTTCTCGCCCTGTTTTGCTGGATTAAGTCAGAGTTTGGAACAGCTGCCTGTGCCTGCCTGGCTCTGCTGTGAAGGGTGTGCTGCACATCACTCCTGGCTGATGGGCATCCTGGGCTTTTCCAGCCACAAGGACAGGAATTCTGTCCCATCACTGACTCCAAAGACTCAGCTCAAGGGAGTTCTCTTGGCACTGCTCTCCAAACAGCCCTGATCCCAGGAGCCAGGACCTGGGATGGGGATTTGAGATCCATGGGGAAAATCAGAGGGTTTGTGGTTGCCCCATCCCTGGAAGTGTTCAAGGCAGGGTGGATGGGGTTTGGAGCAAACTGGGATAGTGGAAGGTGTCCCTGCCCATGGCAGGGGCTGGCACTGGCTGGGCTTTGAGGTCCCTTCCAACCCAAACCAGTTTGTGATTCTGTGAAAACACCCCAGGATTAGGACCTGAGTCACACTAATGACTGTGAGAATTGTCTTGCAAATTAACAAATGTAATTTGTTCCCCAGTCCAGCACAGGACAAGGTCAGGCCAGTGGGAAGTCCACGGCTCATTCCCTCTGACAAGTGCAGTTCTATTTCGATTTCTGCTGCACATCCTTGTTGTGTTCTCGAGAGCAGCCAGAGCCAGCCCTGCCAGAGCCAGGAATTCTCAGTGACAGGAGCCCCTCATCCTGCTGGCTCTGCTGTTAAACCTGTGCTGGGATGTGGAGAGAGTCAGTCCTGGGTGTCCAAGTGATGAAGGGCAGATTAGCAAGGCCCTGCTGCATTAGGCTGGGAATATATTTAGCTCCTCAGTGTGCTATGGATTAAAAGCAGCAGGAGGCCTGGCAGTTCCTCTTCAGAGGCTGGGAGGGAACATTCCCGTTCAGCTGAGCTGACATTCCCTTCCCAGCACCTGTTGGATGGGTGTCCTGGCCTTCCTTGGGCTGCTCCCCCACTTCTGCCCTCAGGCAGGATCCTTCCTTCCCCTCCCTGCTGCCACTTGGCTGCTCAAAGCAGCTTCTGCATGAGTCAGACTGAAGCCATGAAGGTTGTAAGGGTTTTGAGGGTGTTTTAGGGCAAAGAGTACCCTTTTAGGGTTTGTTCTTGTTCTTTGCTGTTGTGCAGTTCCTTTCTTTCCACCAGTCCCTGTCCTTGGAGTGGCACTGCCCTTATCCAGGGGGATGAGTTCACATTTTGGGGCTTGAAAATGTGCATTTTTAGCTCTTGCTGCTCCTGTGCTCAGCTCCATCCCATTCTATGGGGTTTTCCCCTCGGGATGGCTCTGTTACCTGCTCCTGCCCATGCCTGCCCCTGTTCCTAAGAGCATCCCACCCAGTTATCCCCATGCCTGGCTCATTTATAAATTGTATGGAAATACAAATGTCCTCCTGTCATCCCACAGGATGTGTCACCCTCCTGTACCTTCAGGCAGATGCTCACGAGTGCTCACAGCAGCAGCAAATTAGGGCAGATTTGTGCTTTTCCATCACTGATATCCTGGGAGAAAATATTATTCTGGCCACATTTACAAGGGAGGTTTTCCAAGCAATCCTCTCCACAGGGACCCCAGACCCTGGAGTGTTCCCCTGTGCCCCAGCAGAGCCCTTCCCATTCCGGATAATCCCATAAAGCTAGGCTGGGAATTCCTGGCAGCATCAGGTTATTTGCAGGCCCCTGGCCATTCTGGGGATTGTAGGAATTCAATAACCACCCCTGCACTGGGACACGGGGCTCTCCCAGCCCTTGGCAGCCCATCTTTCCACAGGGGTTACAGGAAATGCAGGAGACATTGACAAAACCCAAACTTGCACTCAGCAAAATGAAAAACAAACTGAAAAAAATCCCCTGTCCAAAACCTGCCTCAAGTCAACCCAAACGTTTGGTTCAATCATCAAGCAAACATTCCATGTGCACTCCAAGCTTTTCCTTTTTAAGCTTCTTAAGTGGGCTTGAGTTAAACACAGGCAAATTTCTCCTGAAAACATCATTTCAGCCCAAATCACAGAACTTCAAGATTTCCTTCAAAGGCAGCAGAACGAGCTGGTTCATCTTGGCCGATTTGATCGGATTTTTCCCTTTTTTTGGGATACAAGATCATTCCCGTTGTGTCAGAGTCGCGGTTGACCTGTGGCTGCACTTTTGGGAGAACTTTTGGGTGGAGGAGTTTCCCCCAGCTCTGTGGTCTTATTTGATGGCCAGTGGCAAGGGCTGTGCCTGCTGTCACCGCTGCTGTCCCCCAGCTCCTCGCAGCCGCCGCTCAGGCGCGAGCGCGGCCACGCCGAGACACGGCAAAGCCAGAATTTCTGGTTTCCATAAAGGAATATGGAGAATATTATCCAGTGAGATTTGAAACTGAGGTGGGAAAGCTGCCAGCGTGCAGCGTTTTCAAAGAGCCTCCTGTATCTCGTGTTGCTGAAAACTGGGAAGTCCCATGGGCTCGGGAAGGGGAGGCGGGAGGGGTGGGGGGTCCCCGTGGTGGGCATGGGGATGGAGGCAGGGCAGGGGAAACCTTCTGAAGGACTCCTTTCATATTAGAATAAGTCATAATTAATGCTATCAGGTGGCAGGAAGGCAGCGTCAGGTAATGTGAGCAGGGCCTTATCTCTCCCTGCATCCCGGGGCTGGGGGAAAAGCAGAGACTCACAAAAAGTGTTGGGAGTGAGGTGTGGGGGGATTGAGGCACTGCTGCTGTGAGGAGCCCAGCTCTGGTCCTGCCTGGCAGGATATCCTCAGAGAGGTGAGGTAAAGCAATCCTGGATGGATGGATGGATGGATGGATGGATGGATGGATGGATGGATGGATGGATGGATGGATCGATCCACACAGATCCATCTTCATCCTGGCTGGGGGAGGGAGGATGGAGGGAGTGGAGAAGGGGTGAGCACCCACAAGGTCTCACAAAGTGGGTTTTGGCTGGCCCATCAGCATCTGTGGAAGCTTCCAGGCCTTTTGTGGTGTCACCAGTGCCATGGTGACCCTGAGGGGCTGGGCTCATCACTGGGACTGGTCACTGGTGTCCCTGGGACCTGAGCTCCAGGTGTGCTTTGAGCCATTTGTTCATTAGGGACTAATCAAACCTTTCCCTGCCTGGGTCCCACAAACCAGTTGTCCTTTATTTACACTTTTTTAGGCCAAGCCTTCTCTCTTCTCCTCCACATTTGGGTCACTGGACACATGATTCCACCTTAATTAGTGACATCAAACCTGATGTGGCATTGTCAGGAGCCTGAGTCACCTGGGTTAGTGCATCCCTGACCTTGGGACCAGTCTGAACAGGAGGGTTTGGGGCAAAGCACCGGTTTGGGGAAAACTCTTCTGCCATGTAGAAAAAGCATATTTAAAAATAAAAAACTTAAAACTGGTGGATCAAACCCTCCTCATGGAAATGCCTGTGTGGGGAAAAAGCCTCTGTGATCTCAATTACCTTCCTCTGTGAGGATCCTGCATAGCTGAAATTGTTTAGTTTCTGAGCAGCAATGATAAAAAAAACACTTTAGGTTTTTATTTCCCTTCTTTGGCTTCCCTTGGGAAAAGAGCCGGAGCAAGCGATTCCACGCATGCACGCAGGCACAGGCACGCTGGGGCACACAACAGCCAGAGCAAAATCCCAACAAACACTTCTTGTTTGCTTTAATTTTGTTTTTCACCGAAAAAATGTGAACTTCTCCGAGAAAAGACAATGCGACGGGCTCGGCTCAGCTCTGTGGCCTGCCCTACTTTTGGGGAATTTGTTTTCCAGTTTGCAGCCATCCTTAGCCTTAAGTTTCTCCTATTAAGGATAAGACTAAAGCAGCCCTAAGGCATTGGCCCTTGGAGGGAAGATGAAGAGGGATGGAAGTGCTCATGGGAGGCAGCCTCTGGTCTGGGCAGGAGCACAGGGAGGGATTGTTGGAGTGTCCTTTGCAGGGCCAGGATTTGGACTCAGAGATCCTCGTGGGTCCCTTCTGAGTCAGGATAATCTGAGATTTCATCCCCCATGTCCTGGTTCGTCAGCCTTGCCCTCCTGTGGGGTTGTGCAGATGGCAGATGGATCCAGGGATGGATCCAGGGATAGATTCAGGGAGGTGATGGATGGTCCCCCCACCCCCATCCCTCCCCAGCACAGAGCGAGTTGTCAAAAGCAACAACACTTCAAGACCAACCCCAAATAAATAGAGGAATAATGAGTGATGAATGGTCCCTGCTCTGACATCCATCTTGGGAGGAGATGTCGGCTCCGCAGGGAGCTCCTGCAGCTCGGCAGTGCCACCGCGGGACCGTGTCACCATGTCACCTCTCCTGGGGCTGTCCCTGTGTCACAACACCCGGGGCAGGGCCCAGGGCAGCCGAGGGGGATCGCAGACGTTTCTCCTGTGCATCCCCTTGCTCTCACTCCTGCTCCCGCTGTGATGAGCGACCGTGGGACACGGCGGGAGCGCCCCAAGCCGCTGCTGCTCCGAACCCCGCATCCCTCTGCCCTGTGCCTCTCCTTCCCCACAGCAGGGTCCCCCGAGGCCAGAGCTGGCTTTGTTTTCCTGCCTCCCGCGGCACAAGCAGCCCGGGAACGCGGGATGAATGGGAATGGGAATAACAAATGGGCTGTAGATAAGGCAGCGTCTGCGGGAGTCACCGCGAGGCACCGGAGAGGGAAGGCGGAGGGGGAGGATGCCGGAGTTAGCGGTGTCCAAACGGGATTAGAGTGACAAATTTCGGGGTGAGGGGGGGTGGAAGGTGCGGCGGAGGCAGAGCATGGAGTCCTCCCTGCCTGACTTTCCCCGGAGCCAGAGCTGCCCCTGTTCGGGCAGGACTTGGGAACACACCCCAGACTCCAAGGGATGGAGGAGACACGGGCACGAGGGAGACAGGACAGGCAGGGAGAGAGCAGAGCCCAAGGAATTTCATGGGGAGGGCTGGAGAGAAAGAGGAGAAAGAGGAGAAAGAGGAGAAAGAGGAGAAATAGAAGGAAGAGAAGGAAGAGAAGGAAGAGAAGGAAGAGAAGGAAGAGAAGGAAGAGGATGCCCATGTGGGTGGGGTGGGATGTTTTCACCTGTGCATGGCCAACATATCAGCACAGCTGCTGGAAAACTGGGAAACCTCCACTGCAGGTGGCTGAGCAATTCACCCCAAGGCTATTTTGTTCATGACTGGGAGCTGGGTCATGGAACCAGGAGGGAAAATCAGCTTTTTAGTGGGGGACACCCCATGGGGACAGTCTGCGGACTGGAACCTGCTTGTGTTGGGGTGGAAGAGGCAGAAAAGAAGGGGAAAGGTGTCTAAGCATTGACCTTCAGCTGGTTTAAAGGTGTCAGCAGGCAGAAGGGAGGGGAATGATTTAGAAAGGTAGAGGAATGTGGAGTTAGGAAGGTGGGATTGAGGAAAAGAAAACAGATGATAAATTTCAGGGAAATAATCCAAATAATCCAACAGAGAGAGAGGCAGAGGAGTGCGAAACTCCTCTCTGGGAAGAGATGGGACCATCTTGCTGTGGCCCTGGGAGATCAGCTGAACTTCCAAAGTGTGCAGCCCTGCAGTTCCTTGGGGGTGGCACGGGGAGCAGGATTTTGGGAAACACCAAATTCCTCTTATCAGGGCCAGAGGACCCAGTTCTGGTTGTGCTCCTGCATGCTGGGACCCAGCCCAGTCCTGAAAGGAGCATTCCTGGCTTCTCCTCCCCCTCAGTAACAAATCCTGGAGCACTTTCCCTGCACCATCCAGGGTTGGACACTGACAACACACCCTGGAGCCAGCATTGGCTGCACTGGGGCACAGGAGACCAGCCTGGTTTGGGGTAATTCCAGGCTTTTTGAGCTTTATGGGAGCATCTCAACAAACATTCGGGCTGGCCTGCTTCCCAACAGCTGCACACGGAGAACTGGGATGCACAGAGAAGCTTTATGGCCTCTGCAGCTCCAGGTAAGGGTTGATGGGATTGAAATGAGCCGAGGAAAGCTCAGAGCCCACGAGCCTGATGCTTCCCACGTCTGCCCTGGGGAAAATGGGCCAACCCAACCACACACACTGGGCTCCCTGTGCTGCCAAGCTGGGCCAAGTAAGGTCAGAGTTAGGCAGGAATGAGAGACAGAAAAGGCTGATTAGGTCACTTATTTCATCCTCTTACCAATTAGACAGGAAATTATTTAACTGCTTTATTTATTTATTTAGGAATGTACCTCAGCAGGAAAACCCCAGCGGCAAGAGCTGCCGTCGTGCAAAGGGAAGGGTGGAAGCCCAGCCTCATTCATAAATACACACTGGTAAAAAGCATCTTCTGAAGGAAAATCTGGGGAGGAAACCTCTCCTGACAACTCTCTGAGGCTCTGTGGGCTACAGGGCCGGGGGAGGGAAATGTGATTTGCCATGTCCTGGTATGGGTGCTTTTCTGGAACATCCCTATTATCTTATCTCCTTTACTAGAGACATTTTCCAATTCCAGAAGGCTCCAAGAGAGCCTCAACCCCCCCCCTGGGCTTGGGCCTGTGGCTGCTGGGGCAGCACCAGCCCCTGGTCACCCCTGGGGTAGCACCAGCCCTCTGTCACCCCTTGCTCACCCAACTCAGCCCAGCTCAGCCCCTTTCTGGGAAAAGCTTTGGCTGGTGAGGAATTTGCAATGCAGCTTCTCCAGCAGGATGGGAGGGTTGTCCCATTGGACAGCTGAGAAGATTTATGAGGTCCATAAATGGAGTTCTCTGGAGAGAGCCCAGGAATGGTTTGAGCTCTGCCCCAGGTCCTTCATCCACAGCAATGCAGGATTGCAGGGCCACGGTCACAAAGAGGGAGAGTGGTGCCAGCAGCTCCTTCCTGCCTTGGTGTCATCAGCACTTTGCTCCCTCTTTGAATTGATGATGAAAACCAATTTCCAAACCTCAGGGTTTGTTGTTTTTTTTCCCCCCTAAATGGAATTTTTGCTTCCCAGCCAGCTTCAGCTCACTGGTGAAGCAGAAGGAAAGGCAGGAGGCTCTCCTGATGGAGGTGGGCTGGAAAGGGCTCAGACTCTGCCTTGGAGAGGAGAGAAACCCTATGGCCAGGGCTGCAGCACCCAGGGGTAGGAGGGGAGGGAAGGCAGGTCCCAAAAGCAAAAAAGGGCCTGGAGGGCCTGAGCCAGGGAGACAACATGGAATTGGTGACACATGTCCCCACCTGCACACTGGCCCAGGGAAGCTGTATGTGGGGGATGCTGTGTGTGGATGCTGTGTATGGAGTCCTGTGTGCAGGGAATGCTTTGTGTGGAATTCTGTGAGTGGATGCTGTATGTGGATGCTGTGTGTGAAATTCTGTGTGCAGGAAATTTTCTGTGTGGATGCTGTGTGTGGAAATCTCTGTGCAGGAAATTCTGTGTGTGGATGCTGTGTGTGGAATTCTGTGTGCTGGGAATGCTGTGTGTGGGTGCTGTGTGTGAAATTCTGTGTGCAGGAAATTTTCTGTGTGGATGCTGTGTTGGAGGAGCCCTGTCAGAGCACACCTGTGCCCTGCACACCTGTGCCCTGCTGGACCAGGGCTCCTGCTCTGCCTGGCGTGGGCAGGATTGGATGTGCTGAAATATTGCCACGTGTCAGGGTGTCAGGCAGGCAGGGCACAGCAGGTGGCCGTGTCTCTGATGCTGGGGCTGTTTCCTCTCCCCAGCCCCGGGAGGACAGGGCACAGCTGGGCTCTGTCCCCCTGGGTGGTGGCAGAGGCAGCTGGGCACCGCTCCCGAGAGCAGCGCTCCGAAGGATCCCGGCTCAGGGACGCAGCTGCTCTGCTGTTATCACACAAGAGCAGAGATGAGACAACCCAGCCATCGAGGAGAGACAGAAAGAGAGAGGCTCCTTCTCCCTGCCATCCCCTCCACCCCCCCAACCTTCTCCGTGATCATTCTTGTTATTCATTTCCCCTCTCTTCTTCTTGCCAGGCAGACGCTTTCACAGGGAAAATCCAAACGAAAGCCTTGCAAAGAGGATGCTCATAAAATATTTATGGAGAACTGCGGTGAACACGAGTAGGATAATGAGGGTCTGTGGGAAATGGGATGTGTCCAAACTCGCGCAGTGAAGGCCTCGTACGAGGCAGAGGCACGTGGTGGAGGCTGTCAGTGAGTCCTGCAGGGTCTACACTCATTTCCCTCTCACTTGCCACACACATCTCTGCTTTGGCTTTCCCTCCCTGGCACTGGGGCTTTTCCTCCATGGCAGCTGCTGCCTGCACTGCTTGGGGAATGGGATGGCTGGAGTGCACTGGGGTCTGTGCCATGGTCTGTACAGTCCCATGGCTGTGCTCTCTGGGAGCAGGACAGGGACACCGTGCCACCAGAGCAGGACACAGCCACCATGCCACCTCTGGGATGCAGCCTGGTCACCTCTCCCAGCCACTCTTCCTGTGCTCCAGCCCCGTGATTGTTCTGCACTCCCTGACATGGCCACACAGGGTAGCCAGGGAGGGCAGCAAGGTCTGGCAGAGGGATGGAGTGAGTTCCCTTCATAGGGATTGCTTTAGGAAGGGCTCAGGTCTGAGCACCTCCTGCCCCCCATGCTTCCCTCCCATCCCCTGCAGTCTGTGGGGCTCTGCCCACAAACCCTCACACACTCAGCCCTAAGGCTCACAATCCTGAGCACTGCTGATGCCAAGAAGGGGCTCTGGTAACGTGCAAACCTATCCCATACTGAGAGCAGAACCCATAAACACAGCAGCCCCCTACAGCAGGGACGAGCTGCCTCAAACCGTGTCTTGCAGCAGCTTATCCAGCTCCTTCTCCAGTTACCCAGCACGAGTGTCTCACAGCTCCTGCAGCTGGAATGCTGCTGACCTTTGGGAGTCTCATTGGGTCTGCCCCAGCTCCAGCTCAAGCTGCAACTCCTCTGTGATTGACCAAGAGGACCTCAGGGGCACTGCTGCTCCTCTTTCTCCCTCCACTCTCTTCCAGCAAGCCCCCAAAAAGCCTTGAACTCGTGTTGGAGAGCTGATCCCGCTGGGAGCCATGCTGCTGGCAGATGTTTGCTGTGATACAGGACACGACAGCTTTTATGACTTGTCAGCTGGAACCCAATCTTCTCGGGTCTTTAGGTTAAAATGGAAAAGCAAAGCTTGCACGCATGGCTGTGCCAGCAGCACGGCCTGCTGAGCCTCCCAGCAATCCCAGAACCTTCTGGAGCAGGAACCTGGGTGTCCCTCACCACCATCCAGCACAGCCCTGCAGCCCCAAAACCTCCTGGAGCAGAAAGCAGGGCTGCCCTCCCCATCCCACCCCTACAAGGCTGCTTTCCCCAGCCCCATGTCCTGGGACATGCCCTGTGTCCCTGCAGTGATACATCCATGTGCTTGGGCTGTTCCTGACCCCAGCCCAGAGTGCCTGGGGTGAGCATCTTTCTGTTCAGCCCCACCAAGAAACAAACAAGCAAGGTCACACATATTTTCCTTATGATGACTGCAGGGAGATTCCCACCTCTTCCAGGCTGGGAAACCACCTCAGCTCTTCATGTTATTGCACATTACCAAACATTACCAAATCCTGGAGAATTACAAGAAACCCCACATCTGCTTCCCTCCCACTGCTGAAGGAAGGAGAATTATCCCCGCTGGCAGCTGAGAGGGTTCCTCACCTCCCCAGAGCTGCCTGGTGGGATTGTGCTGTCTCCTGTGTGAGAGCAGGCAGGGATGCTTCAGAGAACCATGGAATACTTTAGGTTGGAAAAGACCTTTGAGATCATCGAGTGCAGCTGTTAATGCAGCAGTGCTGAGCCCAGGTTCAGGTTTAAATAAAACACTGCCAGATTTCAGGTCACCCTCACCACCTGTCTTGGTGTCTCAGCACCTGAGCTGGGTTTGCCAATGATCAAATCATTGATCAGTGTCACACCACGGACCTCTGGGGGATGAGGCACAACGAGGTGGCAGGGAAGCAGAGAAGCTGCTCCCTCGAGGTTCCTGAGTGGTGCCTCACCCTGCAGACCAGCACAGGACACGCAGGAAGTGCTGCCTGGCTGATGGATCCCACCCTGCCCTCTCCTCCTCCATCTCCATTGCTCACAAGTCTCAAAGTTCAAGTGGTTCGGGATGGGGAAGAGTGTTCCAGACATGAAAGGTATTTCTGGGCATGGGGAAAGAAGTGATTAATCTCAATTACATGGTTGGACAATGTATAATCGGGGCAGCAGATTGGGTTACCCAGTCCTCCTTCCCATGGCTCTTGGAAGGGGATTCCAGCCTGAGGAGACTTTAGAAAGATGTTTTGACTGCTGAAGTGCCAAACTTAACCCCGTTGTAATTGGGGCTGTGGTGAAACATGGATGTTGTTTTTTGCTTCCTGAGCCTCCCGGACAGCCCAAGGTTTGTGCAGCTGCCACTTCTTTCCCATTCACAGTGTGACAGATCCCATCCCAGCTCACTTTTCCCAAGGTCACTGCTCAGAGGAAAAAAGAAAAAAAAAAAAAAATAGAAACCAACAGAGGCTGGTACTTCCAAACTTCAGGAGCCTGGGCAAAGGTGGGAGAGAACAACTGCTCCTGCTCACCCAGCTCCCAGGCTTCCTGCTGCTGGATCGTGGTCTTCCTCCTCCAGCCCAGATCGCATCCCGCTGGGCTTTGCAGAGCTCCCACAGTCCCTTCCTGCAGCTCCCAGCCCGCATCCCGCATCCCCAGCCCGCATCCTGCATCCCGCATCCCGCCGGGCTTTGCAGAGCTCCCCTGCCCCTTCCCGCAGCTCCCAGCCCAGACCCTGCATCCCGCATCCCCATCCTGCATCCCACCTGGCTCTGCAGAGCTCCCCTGCCCCTTCCCGCAGCTCCCAGCCCGAGGCCCGAGCAGCCGAGCATCCCCCAGACTCGGGATCCGTGTGCCCCAAACCCTGCTGGGGTGCTGGGATGGAGCAGCCCCACGGGAGCTGCAGCACCAGCTGGATTTGGGCATCGTTCCCCGAGGAGAGCAGTGGCTGAGGAATGATGAGGAGCTGAGACACACAGAGCAAGGGGTTTCATCCAACAAAGCTCTCAGATCCTCCTTGTTGTTTAACAACCTCTTTCTCTGGACTAAAGAGCTGTTCCCGATGTTCTGTAGGGACTAATAACAACCTAATCCCGAGTTGTGATGGACTAAACATACCCAGCGTGTCCTGAGGTTCACCCAGAGAGATCCCACATCCCCCCTGTGCTCTGCGTCCTCTGTGGTGTCACACAGCACACGCCCTCAGTGACATGAGACATTTCTGGGTAAGAAGTTAAAAATAAATATATTCCCAGGGGGAGTTGCAGAAGGATAGACCGAGCCAGGGTGTAATTACCTGAGTTGGAACAGAGCCAGGCTCTAACTTGTATTGCAAATTCTTTGCATTGCTTTAGAAACCTGCTAACAAAGTGATTATAAAAACCATATTTATAGAAGATTAGGAGCTATGCAATAGATCCACATCCGTAATTAGCCATAATAGATCTGCATTGATTATTATTGATGTTAATCCTCTTCTAAATATGTGCACATTAATTAGTCAGCGTTTACCACAGACGCAATTATTTTAGGAACAGACACAGTTGGTGGGGGCAGCAGACAACAGGGCGTTTATTCCGATTTTAGTGTTTATTTTTCTCTCTGCAGAAGCACCTACATCAGGTTGTACAAGAACAAAGAGCATCTGAGTCCAAGGGCCTGGAGCATCCAGGCTCCTGTGCCGTGATAAGCACTTACAAGTGCCTGGGAAGGATCTTGCCAAAATATTATTTTTGATGCATAAAATATTTCCTCGTTACTATGAAACACAGCGCAGTGCCAGCCACCAAGGGTGACACTGCTCCTTTTCCTGACTGCCTGTGGGGGTGTTCAGCTCCAGCACCTCGTCTGCCTCATCCCAGTGCTCCTGGTGGCTGGATTGGGGGTGGGAATTGGCAATGAAATCTGGGTGGGCTGGTGGGGGAGCCTTCAGGACACCTCCTGGGCAGGGCTCAGCTGGGGCTGGTTTCAGGAGCCTTGGAATTTGCTCATCACTTTCCCAGCTGGAACACATGGGGTGTCCTGGTCTGGGCAGTGAGTGAATGCAGCTCTGCAATTCTTTCCCCATCATCTGACCCCACCAGGACTTGAAGACCATCTGCACACCAACAAAGCCCCCAAGAGCCAGCAGGTACCAGGGGCTGCATGTCATGGGTTCTTTCTGTTTGAGACACCCCAGAGCCTCCCAAAAATAGCTGCTCAGCCAACAGGAAAGTGTAAAACACCTGTCCTATCTTCTTCCTTTTCTGTCCTTCATCATCTTTGATTTCCTTCTCTCTGTCCTTTATTTCTCTCTCTGCCTTCAAGCAGGAAGAGCAGAAAGAAGCTGTTGTACCTCCTCTTTGAATTGTGCTGCTCCTGCAGCCCCATGTCCCTGTGTCCCACTGTCCCCTCTCTTCTCCATCACCATTCCCATGGAGATACCGCTGACAATGGAAGATGATTCCACCACTGGCTCTCCCACCAAGCCAGAGCATCTCTGGTAGTGAAGAGTTTTGATCAGCTTTGAGTGAGAAGAGTCCATGAGCATCCCATCACCCCAGAAAGGGCAGGAAGCCGTGCTGCGAGAACTGGAATGAGGAGCTGGAGGTGCTGGGGGAACCTGCAGGACCATCCAGCCTAGCATGGAGTGGGGTCACAGCTGCCACTGTGGGATGTGGACCCTCTCTGGAGAAGGGAGGAGGAGCTGCCCTGTCCCACCCACTGCTGCCAAGGTGATGCTGCATCCCAAAATCCCCATTGCTCCCAACCCCGGACACCGATGGCTAAAGCAGCTTCCCCCCAGTGCTCACTGTGCCCAGAATGCAGCAATCACAACCCAGATCCTGTTTCCTATGGTGTAAACCCCCTCTCCAAATCCAGCAATTAGTCTCCAATTTGCTTTCCCCATCAATGGCAAATGGGGTCTCCCTGGGACGCTCTGATGAGACCCTCTTTTCTTAATCAGTTCAAAACCTTTCCCTCTTATTTATTTTTCACCCTTACCCCAAATGTATTTCCCACCACAAAAATAACATTTTTCAGATCTTTGCAATTATTTATTCCACATTTTTCTGTCACAGCTTTGCAGGAATCAGCATTTCTGCTGGGAGAAGAGAGGGGAGATGAGCAGCTCAAGCTTCTCCTTCCACAGCTGATGAGCCAGGGTCTTGCGTGGGGTCGGTGGTCCAGGAGGGCCCCCATGACACCCACAGAGTTCAGACCAATTAGGGACTTCTGACTGGGGGGAAAAAAGGGAAAAGAAAGAGCCAGGAAGGCTGGGCTTGCCTTTTTCTCCTCTCGTCTCATTCCTTGTCTTCTTTTTAATGGCAGGCCCCTGGGGGCTCGTCGGCATCCTTCAGAATGGAAATCCTTCCAAATGGAAATCCTCCCTGCCCCTCGTGGCAGCTCCTGAATGTCACAGAGGGGATGAAAGGGAGCCAAAGGCGACCCTGCTCCCAGTGGCATTGTGGAGGGGTGACCGAGCTAATGGGGGACAGAGACATCAAGGAGGGGTGTTCAGGGACTACCTGAAGGGTTTTCCTTCCTCCTCACTGAGAAGCAGCTGGAAGAAGGAAGAGAAGAAAATGAGAGATGCCAGAACTGTGACATTTTCATGGACCTGTAGACAGTGTCACCCATGGAAGCACAAAGCTTTGGAAAATCAGGAGAGAATGTGCCAGCCAGGACTGGGGCTGGCATCACACCCAGCCAGAAAAATGCTAAATAATTTTGGTGGCCTTTAAATAAACCTTTGCAAGTCAAGAAGCCCTCAAAGCCCAGTGTACCCTGGGACCTCCTAGCTCAGTGCCTGAAGCAAATTAGGGACAATCCACTCCCTTTAGGAAATTCCGGATTTCCTGGGCTGGGGCTGCTCTCTGCCAGAAGGGTCTGTGCAGGCACATCCCATTATGGTAAAATCTGCTGTTCCTGGGTTTCAGCTGGGATAAACCCCAGGGAAATAGTTCCACTTCATACCCACGGAACAATGCTCCAGAGAACAGAAACAGCTTTCTGAAGAAACCCCCTTGGTTTTCTGCCTTTGCTGTGCTGCTCTGCCGGGGCTCTGGGGAGGGGGATGAGTTTCACCCCACTGGTCATGTTGGTGTTGGGTTTGGGATCAGGTTCTTTGGGCTGATGGTCATCCTGTGCCACAGCCCCACAGCTCTCCGTACTGTTCAGAAAAAAGGGGAATATGCTACACAAAAGGAATTCCTGGAAGAAGTAAGGGGCAACCAGTCCCACCGGTACCTTTGGTGTGTGTGAAATTCTCCCCTGGAAGTGTTATTAGAATATCTCAGTTTAAAGGGCTTGGGAAAGCAAATTATTTGGGGTAATTCTGTGAGCAGACAGAGGCTTTTGTCCAAAGCTCGACTCCAGCACAGGTTCAGATCTGTTGGTCACAGATCCCAGCCTGGCCAGGGGTGCAGGTGATGGAAGCAGGACCTGGCTCAGCCAAGCCCTGCTGGTGGTTGGAGCAGTGTGGGGAAGGGAGAGCTGTGGGATCTGGACTTGCTCCTAGCACTGGGCTCCTTAAGCTTTAGCTGGAGGAAATTTGCTTGGGAAGAAAATGCCTGTTCATCGAAACTGAAATATTTCATTAAAATATTTTGGGTCTGAGAAGACGCTGCCAGCGGACTCCCAGCCACATGTCACCACTGGGTTGCTTTTGCGTGGTGTCTGGAAATCCCACGGCTCTGCCCAGGGCTCTGGGTTGGCTCCCTGGGTGTCCCACACTGCTCTGACACTGGGGCCAGGGGCTGAGGGGTTGTTTGGGAGCCCCCCACAGAATTATGGAATTACAGGATGCCTTGGGTTGGAAGGAATCTTAAAGCTCACAGATCTCTGGCAATTCAGAGCTGCCTGGATTTGCCATGTTTTCCGTGGGAGATGGGGACAGGGAGAAGTGCAGCTCCTTGGCACTGGAGAAGTGGAGCAGGAGGGAGAGGCTTGATGCTGATTGAGAAGGAAGTGTTTGAGATGCAGAATTTAAAAAATGAGCCCTTCCCCGTGGCCGTGCTGCTGTTACAGGGACTGCAGAGAGCGAGGAGGGGGTGAAGGGCTGCTCCTTCTTGAAAGCCTTCTTGGTTTCAGTGGATAATCCCAATTTACAAAACAGCTGAGTTTTAAAATGCTGCAATAATCCACTCATTAGCCGTCGCTGCGAGGCGGCGCCTCGGGGCATTCCCAGAGGAAGGTGGGACGGTGGCTCAGGAGATAATTGCTGCACACTTGAACCCCTCCGGAGGTGGCGGATCCACTGATTTTGGTGAATTCCTTTGTGTCCACAGGCAGCTGCCCTGCATGGGGGCCGTGCCGTGCCATGCCATGCCCAGCGAGGCCGAAGAGCTCCATGCAGGAATTCTGCTGGCACCGGTGGCTCCACAAGGAATGGCAGGGCTGGGATACAGGAATCAGCAGAGAGCCTGAAAAGCGTTTCTGGTATCAGCTGTAGAAGCTGGGGTGGGAAGAGCACAGAGCTCCTGGAGCAGCTTCCCCCAAAGCTCCAAATTCTCAATGGAGAATTGGAGCAGCCACGTCTGGGCTGCTGCGGGGGGTGCCAGGCTGAATGCCCAGAACAAATCATGGAGCTGTGGCTGCCCCATCCCTGGAAGTGTTCCAGGCTAGGTTGGACAAGGATTTGAGCAACCTGGGATAGTGGAAGGTGTCCCAGGCCATGGCAGGGTGTGGAATGAGATGAGCTCTAAGGTCCCTTCCAACCTAAACCATCCCAAATCCTTCCATGATTCAATTTATTGAACTGAGTATTCACAGGAGCACCCAGAGGAGGTTCTCTGAGCAGAGTCCTGCTGCAGGGAAGGCTCTAGACTCAATTCCCATTGCTGGTAGTCCCTGTCCATCTTCCCCATTCTGCCTTTCCTCATCCCAGTGGCTGACTGGGTAAACAGGCAGATGATAAATATTTTGGGGCTCATTTAAGACAAAAAAGCCCAAGGATTCTTCGTTTTATAAACAGAAAACCCTTAGAGGGGTTTAACCAAAATTACATTCTGAAAATCAGGTTTTTTGTTTCTTTCTCTTTGCATAGCAACCTGTGAAACAGAGAAACACCTGTGTCCTCATACATGAGTAGGGCTGAAGATTTTTCAGTGAAACCTCATTTTCCAGACCAAGGATGCAGGAGTGAAAAAACTGCTGAGAAAAGACCTGAAGAGACTCCTGACTGTTGGCAGTCAGGAGTCAACACAGCTCAGCCTTGAATGACCTTCAAGTTTTGGGCAAGCAAGTTGCTGTTACACAGGAAAAATATTACAAAGCAAGAAGTGTTCAAATAACTAACATTTCTTGGCCAGTTACTGGGAGAATGACAGGTGGGAGGTGATGGCACTGGAGAGGGGATGGGAACACACTGCAGCCGTGTCACTCTTCCCACTGTAAACCTCCTCTGCACACTCTGGTGCCCAGAGCCTCTGATTTTCCTCCTTAAATCGTCACCAGTGTCATTCTCTGTGCCCAAGGTGGTCCCCACATGGTGTGAAGGTGATGGATGGTGGCTCTGTGTCGCCCAGGGTGAGGAGGTTCTGTCCATGCTTTGAAATCAAATCCTCAGGAACCAAAGTAGGAAAGCTGAGGGTTGTTCTCCATTCCTTTTCTCACCCAAATATGTCCAATCTCATCAGCATTCCCCTGCAGCTGCTTGAGAAATTTCCAAGAGCGCCTTGTTTTGGTTTGGGTTTTGTCAGAAAATGTGGAGCTGTCAAAGCCGAGGAGTTGTGTGGAAGTGGAATGGTTTTGACGAGACTGTCATCGGGGGAAGTCTCTGAGCTCCAGGACGGAAGGGCTGATCAAACCCAGACACATTGGGAGAGACAAACGACCCTGAGCCAGCTCAGCAAGCAGAGCCAGGCCCTGGGCTGCAGCGAGGCTGAGCCTGGGGCAACCCCCTCTCCTCCCCTCTGCAGAAATTTGGAACAGGTTAACCAGACAAGCTGTGCCTGCCCCATCCTTGGAAGTGTTCAAGGCAAGGCTGGATGGGCTTGGAGCTACCTGGGATAGTGGAAATTGTCACTGCTCTGGGGATTTGAACCAGAAGAGCTTTAATTTCCCCTCCAACCCAACCAATTTCAAAATGATTCCATTAAATATTCAGGGGAATTGCCTGAAATCTGTATGCACCCCAAAGCTAAGCTCGTGAGGGTCATGGAAGGCACACCCAGAGGAAGTAAAGATTCCTTTTGCTGATTCCAAACATTTCTGGCTGTCTCTACCCAGACAGACCTAAAAAGGGAAACTGTCCTTCTCTCCAGTGAGGTTTTTTAAGGCAGGGCACGGGAGAGTTTTGCTGATCTCTGTTTTCACCTGGATCTGTCTCCAGCCCGTCAGGGACAGCAGAGTTTGCAGGGATGATGTGCCAAGGACGTGGCCTTGGGACACTGGGAGCTGCTGGCAGCACAACGTCGGCACTGCCAGGGCTCAGCCACCTTGCTCAGCTCTGCAGCTCCTCAGGAAATGGATGCAAAGGATTTTATAAACAGCAACATTTGCTTTTCAAAGCAGCACCTGTGTAAACAGCCCTGGAGCCAGCACATCCACCAGGAGCCTCTGGCGAGCACCCAGAGCCCATCCCAGAGCAGGACCAGCATTTCCTGCAGCCCAGGCTCAGGAGGAATGTTGGAACATTGTCCTTCTGTCCTGCTGTCCTGCAGTCCCTGTTCCCAGGTCCAGACCTGGTCCCTCTGCTCTTCCCCGGCCATCCTGGTGTCATCCATGGGCAGGACAATGCCAGCATCACTCTCCAGTGGTGGTGACAACCACAGGGACAGCATCCACAGAGAGGGGGTGCTTGAGCTCAGCACTCCTGGGATCCCCCAGGACAGCAGCACTCCCAGACTGTGCATTCCCATGGATATTCCAGTGATCTGCCAGACAAGGACATCACTGCTGAGAGACACAATTGGTGTCACATCCCCTCTGTCTGAGCCTCACCAGCTGGAACCTGGGGTTAATGATCTCTACTTCAGAAAGTGCTTCAAGATCCTGGGCTGAAAAAACGAGCTCAAATGCAAATGATCCTGCTCATGCCACGGGGAGGTTTATGGCCTGCATGGCTCCTAATAGCACATTAATTAGGGCACAGGATTAAAAGTGTGCTGTGATTAAGCAAATAATTACAGAAAGAGAGGAGTGAATGGGGTGCAGGGTGCAGTGCAGGTTCCCAGGCTGCTCCCACTCCACACATTACAGGTCTGTGTTTGCAGTTGCTCTCGGCTTTGCCAAACTGGAATGGTTGGAGATGAAATTTTCCGGACCAGTGTCTGCCTAGTGAAATCACTCTGTGAAGTTTCAGCCAAAATGCTGAAATCTGCTCCCAGGAATGAAGCTCATGAAAAAATGTGCTGAATTCTGGCAAACATTTCTTTATGATGCTCTCATTCTTCCCCAGGTCTCTTTACAGCAGGAGTTTCCAGACTGGGAGGATGTTTTTGTGCCTGGACATGCCCTTTGTGTCCTCCTGTCTGGAAAACACGGCTGGGGTTGGCCACGTGCTGAGCCATGAGCAAGGACAGCTCATCAAAATTTGCTGTATCTTTGCCATGAAAATCCTGATCAGGATGGGGGCTGTGAAGCAGGAAAAGGAGAGATTGGAGATGGGTTTGGGATTCAGCTGCTGGTGTCCCCATCCACCATTTTCACTGGTGAACAGAACTTCTCAGGTGAGCCTTGTGCCTTAAATATCCAAACCCAAGATCCTAGGAACTGACTTCAGAAGTGCTGAACATCCCTGGCTCTGGGGAAAGCCATCAGGAGCTGGGCTTGGAACAGCCAGGCTGTTAGAGAAAAAGCCGTGTGCAATCAAAAGCATCCCCTGCCTCAAACTGGGCACCCAGAATTGCCAGTTCTTTTAATCCCACGATATCAGTGTGGCAGCACTCAGTTAGTGAGCAGCAGAGCTGGCAGGAACTCACATCCATGGGGGAATAATCCTGCTCCAGGCAAGTGGAGGCTGTGGAAGTGTTGCCTGGAAAGGCTGACCTGGAACAGAGACTAGACAGAGCAAAAAGAATAAAATAGGAATTTATTGAAAGGATAGGCCTTGGGCAGTGCAAGAGCCTGGCCAGGCCTACACCCAAATCAAATCCAAGATGATTCCAGGTCATGAGTCTTTACACTTTTATAAGTTTTGTTCATCTACATCTTGGGGTCAATTTCCAACAGCAGCCCCAGGCTATGAATTCTCAGCCCCTCTGGCTTTTCCCTTTCCCTCGCCATTCTTTCTGATTTTTGGGTACCAGTTGTCATTGATTTTCTAGCTGGGAAGGGATTGTTTTGTCCAACTACCCTGTGGAGAGAACTTACTAGCACCTAATATGAAGTTTCAGAGTTACACACTCATCAGCAGAGATTCTGAAACAAATAAAAGCTAAAACCCAAGGCATCATTTTCCCCCTTTAGAGGCTTTACAAGGTTTTTGCCTTGTTCCTGCTGTGGAGCAAGATCCAGAGGGAAGCCTGGGAGGAGAAACTGAGCAGCTCCAGCCCTGGTTCAGTTTGAGCTGTTGTGTTGCTGGAATGTGATAACATGAGCAGTGATGAGCCAAAGTGAGAATGGTGGCTGGGCAGATGAGAGACCCCTCCATCTGTGGGATCAGGAGGAATTTCATCATGGAAAGGGTCAGGCACTGGAAGGGGCTTCCCAGGGAGGTTTGGAGTCCCCATCCCTGAAGGTGTCCAAGGAAGGTCTGGATGTGGAGCTTGGTGCTCTGGGCTGGTGACAAGGTGGGGATGGGGCACAGGTTGGACTTGATGGTCTTGGAGAACATTTCTAACCTCAGTGGTTCTGGAATTCTGGGATTCCATGATTCAGCATTGCTGCCAGCCCACACAGCTGGGCTTCAACCTCAACCCTTGTTTCCCGAGGTATTGAGTGGTCAGGAGCTCCTGGGCACACCCCAGGATCTCTCATTCCCAACCACTGGAGGTGGTGTTGCTTTTGGAGCCTCTCCATGCCAGAGAGCTGTCAGCAGGCTCAGGATCTGCCTGCAGGAAAGATCTCTGAGGCAGCTGCCTACATTTTAACTCATCCTTATTTATCTCAGCCATATTTTGTTTTTCACCAGAAATTCCAGTTTTGGACAAAAAGGCAGCAGTTGCACTCGCTGTCTCTCCTGGCAGTCTGGTTCTCCCTCTCTCCAGGCAGCTCCAGCTTCCCTGCTGTGTCACATCCGAGCATGAACAGCCAGGGAATGTTTAGTGTTTGTCACACAGGTGCTCTGGGGATTGTCACTGACACTGTTTGTGACACCCTGAGCACACCTTGGGCAGGATCTGCGCTGGAATGAGCCCCAGAGTGGTTCCAAAGGCAGGAGAGGGGTCAGTGTCCAGCTGGGAATTCACCTTGGAAGATGTGCGAGGGATGTCTGGTACCTTCTTCATCCCCCTGGGGCTGCTCTGCTCACACCTGGAAAAAACAGACCCTGGGCTTTGGGAAAGGGAATCTGACCCCATCCAGCCTCTGCTCCAGCCAGCCTTTCCAGGGTGGTCAACTGTAATTCCTACAGGAATAATTCCATCCATCCCATCCCAGCAACGTTTTTCCTCTTTTTTTAGTATTTTTTTAATGCTTATTTTAAAGGTCCAAAAATAATAATAAATAATAATTGCAATTCATTAAAACAGCACTGACCCCTCTGCTCTGGAATCAGGCTGGGAGGGCTGGAGGTGTTCACCTAGAGAGGAGAAGGCTCCAGGGAGATCTTAGAGCCCCTTCCAGTGCCTAAAGGGGCTCCAGAAAAGCTGGAGGACAAGGGATGGAGGGATAGAACACAGGGAATGCCACTTCCCACTGCCAGAGGGCAGGGTTAGGTGGGATATTGAGAAGGAATTCGTGGCTGTGAGGTTGCTGAGGGCCTGGCAGAGGTTACCCAGAGAAGCTGTGGCAGCCCCTGGATCCCTGGAAGTGTCCAAGGCCAGGTTGGACAGGGCTTGGAGCAACCTGGGATAGTGGAAGGTGTCCCTGCCCATGGCAGGGAGTGGGATTTAAGGTCAAATGTATCAACCAACAGCCTGAGAATTCTAGCTTCCACCACCAATTCCAATTAACATCCCCTCAAAGCATTCACAGAAATATCTGTGGAAAACAAAACAAAGCAAAACAAAAAACCAAACCAAAACAAAGCCTCTTAAATGCCTTCAGGGTCCTGATCCACAGCTCAAGGAAGTAATGGAGAGCCTTTCTTTTGATTTCAGATGAATTTGGTCAGCTCCAGCCAGAATTGGAGAGATTGATCATTAAATAATTTTTGAAGGATTCTCCCAGTGTTATCCATGCACAAATGGCTTCAGCATCTGCCCGGCTCAAGTCAGCAATCCTGGGGTTTTTTAAGCATTCAGGTCAGCCATTAAAACACCAATTGAGAATATTTTTGCAGGTTTTATTTTCACACCAAGCTGGCAGTCAAGCTGGCACTTCTCTTTTCATCTTCACTTCCCATCGCCTCAATATAGTGTGTCCATCAATTTGCTTTTATTTATTTTTTCCAGGCTATTTTAGACAATCTGCTGAAGAAATCTCACTCAGCAACGAGTGCTGACCTTGAGCCGCTCCCTTTCTCTCCTGCTCCTTTATTTAAGAATGTGCAATGAATTAAGACATCACTTCATCCCTGTGCTCCGTGCAGGCAGCAGCGGCTCTCCAATGGAGCATGAATGGCAGGGCTGCGGGCAACGCTGGCCTGGAAATGTGATCTTATGGAAACGAGGGGTGACCTGCTTCCAGACACGGCAATGTGACAGGGACAGTCCTGCCTCCCCCCGGTGGGACATGAGGATGTGCCCCCGAGGAGCTGCGGCTCTCGACGTGTGCAGAGGGAGGATGGGAGTGTGGAGATGCCAGGAGAGGGGATGGGGCTGGAATCCTGTGAGCTGCAGGGGACTGGCACCCAACCAGTGATGCCTAGAGGAGCTGGAACAGAGGCTAGACAGAATTAAGAGGAATAAAATGGATATTTATTGAGGGGCCTTCAAAGGCCACACCCTGGCAGTGCCAGTGCCACAGTCGTGGCTCTGCCTGGATGGCTCCAAGATGGAAGCAAAAAAGGGCTTGGTCATGAGATCTCATATCTTGATGGATTTTAGTCCATTTGCATGCAGGAGTTAACTGTCCAATTAATAGCCTCAAATCATGAAGGTTCATCCTCCTTCCTTGCTTGCCTGCCCTCCTCTTTTCACATTGTTTGTGCTTAGGGCCTGAAGTTTGAAGAGATTGTCCTTGAGTCCTTAGCTGGAATAGGACTGTTCTAACCACTCAAGCACAACAGAAAAGCACACCCAAACAGAAGAGAAAAACTTAAAACTTAAGGCATCAACATGGCTGCTCTGGCTGCTCTGCACCCTGGCACGTGGTCTGGGACACAGTGGCATTGTCCTGCCAGTGCTGGAGCTGCGTGTGGCACCTGCCTTGGGCTCAGCTGTCAGCTCAGCCAGGCAGCCTAGCACTACTTCCCCCTCCAAGTGCCCCATCCCACCTTTCCCTGCTCCTTCCAAGGTGCTGGCAGGGTGTTCACAACCAGTGATTGACTCAAAACCTCTCTCTCATGGAGCTGAAACCCTGGCAGAGAGGGATCTTCATCCCAGAGAGGGACTCAGACACGGCAGAGAGCACAGTAGGACCCTGTCCCACACCATGAACTCCCAGGAGTTACCAGGAGCAGCTCAGGAATGAGCCTGGGTGGGAAGCAGCCACCCCAGCACTGCTCTGCCAGCACCACATGTCACAGCCCCGTGCCGAGGGGACCTTGGTGTTTAATTGCATTTGGAGCGCAGAGGAAGGGAAATTCCTCCAATCACTTGCTTTTTTCCAACTTCTCTATACCCAAGTCTCAGAGGTAAGGAGGAATTAACACAAAACCCTACCAAACAATAACAACGGCATTCAATGTGCTCTGAAACTCCTGGGAACTGGAGAGACAAAAGGAATCCGTGGCATCGGGCTCGGAAAGGCTGGAGCTGTCAGAAATCCCAGCATTTCTCCTCTTTTCTTCCAGTGTTCAGCATGAGGGGCTGCAGGGCTGGGGCTCTGAGCAGTGTGTCCCCAGGGACCCAGTCCACAGCTCCCCAGAGTCCCATCCCAGTCCCATCCCAGCCCAGCCCCAGCCCAGATGTGATCAATAAAGCCCCGAGCTGCGGCCCCGGCTATCAGATTGCTCTGCTTTGATTTAAGGAGTTTCCCTGCCACCAGGGACAGAACACTTGGGATGTTTGCCTGGAAACGGGATCTGTGTTTAAGTCATTAGGCCAAATTCACTGCAGGTGGAGGCAGAGGCAGCCCCAGGACGGGGCTGGGGTTGTGCCCATGCAGGGGCTGAGTTTGCTCCGTGCTGTGCTCCTGCATCCCAGGCAGAGCCTTTGGAGCTCCTTCCCTGCCCCCAGACCAGGCTGGCTCTGCTCCAGTTCATGCCAGCCTTAGGAATTTCTCAATGGAGTTCCCCACTCCTTCCATTCCACCCACCAGAAATTCCCTGCACCTTCCACACTGATCCGTGATCTCACCCCACGGTGTTCAGGTAGTGCTGCTCCCTCCACCTTCCTCTTTTCCCTCCTTACAATTCCAAGGAAACCTTGATGTCACTCCAGTCAGGAGCAACAAGGCTGGGAGAGGCTCAGTGCCACACACTCAGTGCATCCCTGATTCCTCCTGGAGCACCCACTCCCCTCGGGGACCTGGGGGTATCCAGCACCCCAAACCTCACATGGAACAGGCTTGGGGCCATCAGCACATCCCATTTTCTCCTCCTTGCACCCTCACCCTCCTCATCCTCCTCTGTCCCCCACCACCATCCCATCTTCTGAGTGGCCTCGAGCCTTCAAAGAGAGGGGGAGAACAGGGGAAAAAAATCCACAGAGATAACTTTTAAAAAATTTAAAGCAAAATATCTGGTCTTGGCTGCTGTTAAAATCGGAGCATTTCATTAAAAGGCTGCAGGGCTTTTAAAGACAAACTCTAAGCAGAGCCATGAATAATGCAGCTCCTATTCAGAACATGAAGATTTTAGCACATCCATAATACATGGGGTCAACGTGGGAAGAGGCTGCTAATGCACGGGAATGCAGGAGGCAGCAGCCTGGGCTGCTCTGAAAGGAAAACAAACGCAGGGGCTGGAGGAGCTCTCCCACTGGCCGAGCACTCTGGGGTATGGCGAGACTCCGAGGGATTTTTAAATCCTTTTTATTGGTGTCTTTCTCAACTAAAATAAACTCTGTAATCTCATTAAGAGCTTGGGGGCTGATGCAGGCGTGCTGGATGTGGCCCATGGAGCTCTGTAAATAACTGACAGTGGAGCTGGCTCCACGCTCAGGGCTGGAAGCTGGGGGGGCACAGACAGCTCGGGGTGTCCTGGAGTGCTCCACGTGCTCCAGGCTTTGCTGTGGGACCCCCTGGAAAGGGAAAAGCTGGACAGGGCTCAGCTTGGGCAGACAACGCCCGCTCTGCGATGCTGGCTCATTCCTGAGATGATCGGTGGTGCCTTGTGAGTGCTGCAGCCACTGGATGGGATGAACTTCATGGAATCACAGAATCATTACGGTTGGGAAAGCCCTGCAAGGCCACCGAGTCCAAGGTGTGCCTGATCCCCACCTTGTCACCAGCCCAGAGCACTGAGTGCCACCTCCAGTACTTCCTTGGATGCTCCCAACCCCTTCCAATGCCTGACCACCCTTCCCAGGAAGAAATTCCTCCTGCTGTCCAAGCTGGACATCCCCTGGTGTGTGGGACAGTGGGTTTTACACCAGGCTTCCCCTTCTCCTCCAGGCTCTTCAGTGAGTGCTGGATGGGGCCCTGGGCGAGCCTTGGATGTGTCGGAGCAGCGGGAACAGAGCCAAGGGATAAACATCACCCTCAGGAAAACACAATCGCTGCAAGGAGGAAAATTGATTCCTCAAACAGTTTTATTCACAGAATGTTTGGTGGCTTTAGCAGAGCTCCCAAGTTATCTCCCTCCTCCACTCTTTAGTGTTCTCCCAATCCCTTATCTCCTTAATAGCCCTTCCTTTGGAGAGCAGAGATATCGGCGGATCTGCCGCGTCCCTCAAACATTGCTGCTCTTAAAAAATGCCCCCCTCTCACTGAAAAAGCTGTGTAGAAGTTGTTCATGCCCATAAAATGAAGCTAGAGAAAAAAAGAGTCTCAGTGGCTTTTGTGGGACTGATGATGAACAATCCATCCTCTGCATCGGGGCTGGGTAAATCTGTTTTGCCTGCAAACCTGAATTACTACTTGCTTTTTTTTTTTTTTTTTCCCAATGAAAGAAGATTTAGTGGCAACCCCCCTGATGTTGGTTTGGTGCCTGTGCAATCTGTCAGCAAGGACAAGTTCCCCACACTTAATCCAATTACACAAAAATTCCCTCGCAGAATTATTTGGGGATGAAATAGGCAGAAAAAAGTCACAGGGGACCCTTCATCCCCTGCTTTACATCAGTGCATGAGCTACTCCTCCTGTCTGGTGGCGGGCTGGAAGTGTCACCACAGCACAGCCCACACAGGGGGACCCGCTTGGGAAGAGCTGGTGTGGGGAGAGCTCAGGATGTTTTATGGAATTCCCATTCCCACTGCATGAAAACTCCCACTGAGAGCTGAGGGGAGTCTGGGCAGGAGCTGTGAGGAGTCTTCAACTCCCAGGGCTTGTGGGACACTTGGGACCAAGTGACTGGAGGTGAACAGAGTCCAGCTGTGGCTCCACACTGTGGAGCTCATCCCATCCCACTCCCTGCCATGGGCAGGGACAGTTTCCACTGTCCCAGGATGCTCCAAGCCCTGTCCAGCATGGCCTTGGACACTTCCAGGGATCCAGGGACAGCCACAGCTTCTCTGGGCACCCTGTGCCAGGGTCTCACTCTCACAGGGAACAGTTCCCTCCCAATATCCCATCCATCCCTGCCCTTTGGCAGTGGGAAGCCATTCCCTGTGTCCTGTCCCTCCATCCCTTGTCCCAAGTCCCTCTCCAGCTCTCCTGGAGCCCCTTTAGGCCCTGCAAGGGGCTCTGAGCTCTCTCTGGAGCCTTCTCTTCATGCTGAGCACCCCCAGCTCTCCCAGCCTGGCTCCAGAGCAGAGGGAATTCACGTGGAAAATGCGCTGAACCCATGGATCCTCCTCCCAGGGATCCTCCTGTACTCCAGGGAGGGGAAAAAGTGGATGCTGATCCCAGCCTGGCCAGTGCAGGGCCTTGCAGATTTTGCTCTGCTCTAACCTGAATCTCCCTTCTTTTCCCAAGACGGGGGCTGCTCCCCATTCCCGGGAAGGCAATCGCTCTGTCTGACACCTCGGTGTGCTCGGAAGAATTTCCTGATGCTCAAATTTCCTCTTCCCCACTGCCTTTCTCACACTTCACGTCTGCAGCTCTGCCTCCATCTGCTTCCCCTCCTTCCTTTCTCCCTCTCGGGCAGGTGGGGAAAAGAGAAAGTGCCTGTGGACAGAGAAAAAATTCACTGTGGCAGACATGGAGCTGATTTCATTCCTGGGGTAAATTTGGGAAAGGCTCCAGGGCTTTCCTGGGGGGCAATTTGGCCAGAGGGAAGAGGAGGCATGGGGAATACATTAGGAGGGTCATCCCACTGGCTACAAACAGGCTTCGTATTGTTGCCAAATGTTCATTAATCCAAAAATAGAATTTCAGAAATGTACAAGTTTGCACAGGGAATTCAGACAATCCAGGAAATCCAGAGGTAGCCCCATGACCTGGAGAAAGCCCTGGGGTACCCCCAGGAGCGGGGGTGTGGATCAGGCTGGGGGAGCAGCTTCAGGGGATGGAAACCCAGGACTGTTCATATATCATCGCTGCAGGGAGAGCCGAGGGGCAAAAGGCAGGAATAAATATCCCATTGCCTCCAGATCCTGATGTTTTGGGCAGGAACACAGAGGAGAGATGGGGGGACAAGGAGGGGACCGAGCTGCTTTGGGGGTCTGATGTCCTGGAGTATCCCTTTAGTGAGCACAGGGACCCTGTCCCCTCTCTGGGGTCGGCTGTCCCTGGTGTCCCTTTGGTGAGCACAGGGACCCTGTCCCCTCTCTGGAGCGTGCCCTGCCACCCTCAGTGACCCTAAGATGTCCCCTGGGTGTTTTTTTGTCTGCAGCCCCACCCGCAGCAGGCTCTTGGGGCTGCCCCGGCTCCCATCTCGTTGCAGCACCAGCAGGACCTTGATGTGGCCGAGGTTCGTGCTCAGGAATGAAGAGGAAAGTTTTTCTCAGTGGAGAGGAGCCAGCGTGGGCTCCGGGGGATGCGGGAGCGGCTCCACCCTGCGCCAGGCGTCCCACTGCTGTCCCCAAGGGAGCAAATCCATCCCGGACATGATCCCCAGAGCCCTGGACACGCTCAGGGTGACCACCCTCGCTCACCGTCCCCATGCCAGATGCTCTAAAGGCAGAACTCCTCAGTGAACCCGAGGAGCCGCGGGTCAAAGCAGCGCCTCAGCTCCCCCCGCGCCCCCGGGAGCATCCTCGGAAATACCCCCAATGAATAAGGGAGCGAACGTGAAGGGATTCGGAGAATTAACTCCGAGAGACGCAAATATTGCTGTCCCCCCCCTCCCTCGGTGGCTTTAATGCATTCTGCCTTTGGCCCTGCGTGAATGACAATGGAAAAACCATCCCGGAGAAAGCTCAGCCACACAAAGCGGGGGCTGGGATGGGTTGGAACACAGAAAACACCGAGAGCACAAAACCTGCTCAAGGGCACCGATGGGCATATGAGGCAGGGTAGAAGCCCCGTGTTTCCTTTTTTTTTTTTGTTTTGTTTTGTTTTTGTTTTCCCAATGGCCAGAGGCATTGTGGTTGTTACATCCCTGGCAGGAGTCGTGCAGCAGGGAAGTGCTGCTTTAGAGTCTTGGCCACAGGGATAAATGGATATGGTACAATTTGAAGTTGGACAAATGCATCTATCAGCAGTTTATGAGAGGTGCAAAATCCAGATTTGAAAACAAACCAACAAACAAACAAAAAAAAACTTGACATATTCCACCTATTTCTGCATTTGCTTCTTCATTTTGTCTCCTTTGCTCCTAAAGGAAAAATAAATGGGCTAAACTAAGTCATTTCAATATTTCCTGCAAGGGGAAGTCTTTGAATTTTAAACATAAAATTATGATTTTCGTTTTATAATCGTGTTCATCTAAATTTGTGTTTTGAGGAAGGACTTGAAAATCTCCCTGCTCTGCCTAAAGCCCTGCAGCTGTGGGGCCACAGGCAGCAGGGGCAGCCCTGGCAGGCACCTCTCTGCTGGTGTCACCTGAAAGCTTCAAAAAGTGACATGATTTTGGCAAGCTGAGCCCCAGGACCTCTGTGCAGAGCAGTTTTCTGGCCTCTCCTGCTCTGTCCCCACTCCTGGCTCAGCTCAGGGCTCACAAACCGAGCCCAGGCTCAGGTGTCTGAATAAACAATATGGAAATATTCCCTCGGTGCTGCTGGGTGTTCCTTCTTGTTTTATAGGGAAAGCTCTCCCAAACGGAGAGGTCCTGCCATCATTCCCTCATGCTGGCTGGCAAAGAAATCCAGAAAATAGTGGGGAGAACTAGTAGAGAACTTCCAGAGGGGAAATGTTGAGAGCAGTCCCAGCACAGGGTGGGGAGGGGAAGGTGGCTGATGGTGTGGTGGCATCTCTGTCCCCGTCCCTGCTGTGACCTGGCTCTGCCATCCAGAGGTGAGGATCCAGAGGTGAGGATCATTCCTGCCAGCTCAGCCTCAATAAACACCCTCGAGGCTGGGGAAACAAGATCCTCCAGGAACCTTTGCAGGGTTTAGGAGTGCTCTGCCTCCCTATCATCCAGGAAAAGGCAAAGTGGGAATGACAACGATCCCCATATCTGGGAAAAGTGAACATGGGAATGAGCCAACGACTGCCATTATCCGGGGAAAGTAAAAGCAGGAGTGAGGCACAGATCCCCATTATCTGGGAATAGGGAACATGGGAATGAACTGGCCATTCCTCCCTGAGAGCTCAGGTGCCCCCTCAGCTCTGTGCTCATCAGCATTTCCTCTGTCTTGGGAAGGACCTGGAAGCCATCCTACAGAGGAGCTCCAGTCCTGCATGGATTTGCCACTAAAGCAAAGCTGAAGAGCATGAGCAGAGTCCTTTTCAGTGACTACCAAGCACAGCAATTTGGCCAGCAGAGGAAACCAGCACTACCTGCTTCTTCCCAGTTCCCACCAGCAGACCCTGGAGATGTCACTGCCTGGGAATGTGGAGGTAGGGCTGACTTTAAGCTCCTGTGGCTGAAGGACGAGGAAAGGAGGCTCCAGGGCTCACAGCTGAGTAGCGCTGCAGGGCTGGAGGATTCCCGGGATAATGACAGCTGTAAATCAGGGAAACGGATCTGGGAAAGCTGCTGAGCCCAGCTGGGCTTTCACCTGGAGAATTATCAGATACTTTTAATGATCTGTGCAATTTTTCTCCCTGTTCCATCACTAAACAGCAATAGCCAGTGGCTCTCTGGGATCATCTCCTAGTTTGAACACCAGGGATGGGCAATGAGAGGGACAAGTTTAATGAGACCTGGGGAGTGTCCTCGAGCAGATGCTGCCCTGAAATGAGATGCTCAAGCTGGGTGTGTAAAAGTGCATCACTACACCAAACAATTCTCATTTCTTTCGGCTCTGGGTGATTCTTGGTTGTTTCATTGGATTCCCAGTGTAAGACAAGGAGCTCTCACTAATCCATTTCAGAGATTCCTCATGATGAACAAACTCTTTACGCCTAATTTCAAACCCACTTGAACATTATGGCCTTGAAAGTTTGTCTAAAGGATCAAATGTTACAGAGTTCCTGTTCCAGGAGAGACTGGGAAAAGGGCACAGAGGAAAGCTTGCTTCAGCTAAAATGATTCCTTACATTTTACACCACACCCTCTGCTTGCTGAGCTCGAGCAGAAATCCTCCCCCCAGCATATAGAAAATTCCCTCCATCACATTTTAATTTTATTTTAAATCCAATTTGCAGAGGAATGGCTTGAAGTCTTTGGGAAGGTTATTGTTCTAAAAATCAGCGATTCAGGCAAACTTCTAATAACATTTCAAGATAGTCACAAGTCCTTTGGGTCCCTTCTGATCACTCTACCAAAGCCAACAGATTGGACACACATCTGAGACTTTTAAATCTTTGTGGGCAACTGTTAAAAAGCAGAACATCGGGAAATGGCATTCCATGGAGTTCTGCTGGCACAGCCTCGGCACGAGACAGGAGCTGAGCTGCAGATGAAGGGTTGGGGGCTGAGGCACCTGGCCCAGATCCAGCCCAGTGGTGCTGGGGGTGCTGAGTCTCTCAGGCAGGCTCTCCTCTCCCGACACGTCCTTCGGAGCAGGAGGGATGGAAAAACGTCCTGGAGACAATCCAGGACGTGATCATGCTGGACCCACCTGGCTTGTGCAGGGAGGTGAGTCAGGAATAAAGGGAAAAAGGGGAATCAACTCTGGCCATGGGAATGGAGACTGTGCTAACTGGAGGTAGATAAAATTCCCCTTTTAAATTAGATGGGAAAGTTCTTCCTGGATTGGAAAGCAATTTCTTGGTGGATCAGAATAAAAGGTGTCTCAAAACAGCCCAATAGGTGCCAGAACGAGCCTGGAAATTCGCTGAATTCGTGAATTCACACAGGAGACACTGCCTGTGAGACTGTGGCGTGTGGGACCGTGGCACGTGTTTGGTCCCTGGGGAGAAGTGGACGATTATGGAGGGTGGAAAAGCCGGGAGAAACGCGTTCTTCCTCTTGATCTTTACCAGAGAAGACAATGAAGGGAAACATTTCCATTTCAAAGGCGTTGTGCATAGGAAATCAGAATGTGACCTTAGTGGGCAGGGCAGCCTCTAAGGAGGAAATCAGGGAGCAACTGGAGAAAGTGTAGTAAATCCTCCGGCCTGAATGGTATTTATCCAGGATTTCTGAGAGAAATCAAGTGTGAACTCCCGGGAAGGCAGCGACATGGATACTCAGCACAATCTGGATCGAGGGAAAAGAAACCACGATGACTCCTCTGGTTCAGAAGGCAAAGATGACACCAAAATCAGGGTAATATGAGAGGCAGGCACAGATGTTTCCAAATTCTCCAGAAAGAGAAAAATTAAAGCATAGCTTGGGAAGAGTTCTCCGTCACTCTGTGGATCACCAGTGGTGTTTGGATCTGACAATATCCTGCTACTTGCAGGGTTTATGCTCACACGTGGTGTTCCCGCAGCAGCATCCACAGGCGGCTCCTGTCCTGCCTCCCCCGGGCGGGGACAGTCCCCACGGCCCGCCAGGGTCTCCCGTTCAGGTTGCAGCCTCCAAACTGCGGCACAGCTGCCAGGAAACGTTTTCCCGATGTCAGGCACGAACTCCCTGACAACCGATACCACAAACCCCATAAACCGAGCCCTGCCAAAGCCCCCGCCAGGCACAGCCCCGGCAGGTGTCACCTCGTGCTGTCCCAGCCAGGTGGGACACAGGGGCCGGATCCATCAGCGACACTCAGAACCCGGAGTGGAGGGATGGAAACGGGACCATTACATGCTCTAATTCCTGCGCGGTGACTCATGCGACAGCAGGGACCAGGTGACAAAGTCTCCCACTCCGAGAACGGCCCGTGAGGGAGGAAAAGCCATTCCCACCCCGGAGGTCCCTGCCCCCTTCGCTGGTTCCCTGTAAAATCAGACACCGAAACATCGCAGCTGGGGGATCCGAGCCCGCGCAGCGCCGCGTTCTCCCGCTTCTCCGGGTTCCCATCCAGAGAAATAAAGGCTCCTTGTGCCTGGGGACGGGCGCGTCCATTGAGGGCCGTAATGGGAGCTGGCAGCGCCGGCGGGCAGCGGGCACGGGCAGCGGCGTGGGCAGGGGAGCGCTCCGCTCGCATCCCCCTGACAGCGCCAGCCCCGGCTCTTCGCGCTGCCCGCCAGAGGTTAAACACGAGCCACTTCCCTCCCTTCCATCCCCTGCTTTAGAAACGCCATTGTCTCCGTTGTGCGGCGGGGGGAGCGAAGCCGAGCCGCGCTCCAGAGCCCTCCCGGCGGGGCAGGGAGGCGGCAGGAACGAGGAACCCGACAAGTGGTGCTGGAATCCCAAATACCGCGGCAATGTTGGAGTCATTATCCCAGCACGGGAGGCAGCCACGCCGAGGGGAGATGGATGCACGGGAGGGAGGGGAATGGGGGGAAAGGGAGAGGGTGACAGCCACATCCCTGCCCCGTGCTCCTCCTTGGGGATCCCTCACATTCCACAGGGAGGGAACACAAAGGCTGACAGGCGCTGCTCATCGCCGAGTAGCAAAGGACGGCAAGGACCGGTGGAATGCACCTGGAGGCTGCTGGAATCCTTGGTGCAGCCCCCAGAGACCCCAGGAGTGCCCTCCCTGGTGAGGGATCCAGAGCCCCTGTCCAGGTAGGGAGCGGTGAAAACCCCCAGGAACCGCCGTGAAGGAGGGGGATGCTGCAGTGCCATGGCAACAGCCCTCCTCTGCATCCCACGGATAATGGGCAACCTCTGCTGGAGTGGTTTCGAGGGCTTTGAGTGCAACTTGGAATATAAAAAAAGGAGAAAGAGAAGCCTGAGAAGGCTGTGGGGGTTTGGGGACACATGGGAGAGCCTTTTCCACAAATATTAACCTTTGGTGTGGGAGAAAGGTCTATTCACCAGCTGTCTGGAACATCCCATGGACCTGTGTGGCCACCCTGAGCACACTCCAGCTCACAGACATTCCCATCATGGTGGGCTTTTGGCTGGTTTTAATTTCAGTTTGGGAGGAAAGAAGGGAAAAAAGACACCATCACCCTCCCCCACTTCTGTATCTACTGAAGAGAGGAAAGGAGAGGGAAATAAATTCCAGCTCAGAACCAAATCCCTGGATGCATCCCATATTCCAGCAGATGCCCAGGCACTGAGGAATGGCTGCACAGCCTTCCCAGTCCCTGAGGACATTTCAGTGGGACAGACTGTCTGTGTGGCACGGCTCCAGGCACTGAGAACATGGCCCACACCACCAAGCACTCAGAAGATGCTCCTGCCCTCCAAAGCTCCAAGGTTTTCTGGAATGTGTGGTTCAGGAGATGTCCTGCAGATGTGGTTGGAGTCTTTCTGCTTGTTTATTTTCCTGGCAACAGCCATCACGGGGAGGGCACTTCTGTGGTTCAACAAGTGTCTGTGGACCTCAGACCCAAACCCTGCAAATCCATAAGTGGAAGAGAAGAAATGCAGGAGATGTGAGAAGAGCCCTTTCTCCTCAGCTCTCATTTTCCAGCTGTCAGGACCAGCCCAGGTGACTGCAGAGTTCAGGTGTCATTAACTGATGGAATTCCAGGGGGAAGGTCGTGACTTACTATTGGTGTGGCTCCAGCACGGAGGTGAAGGTGTTCCAGGGAGGTGGCACTCCTCAGGCTTTGCTCCCAGGCAGATAAAGTCCAGACTTCCCAGGAAAACCAAGAGCGCTCAGTCCTCCCCAGCAAGGCCATCCCACCGAAGGATAAACTTCATCCAAACAGCTCATTCCTGCTTTGGTTCTGCTGCCAAAATAGCCCACAAACAGGACTGGGAAAGAGGGAAGTGGTGGGACAGGGACAATTAGAGCCAACTGTGGTGGAGGGATTTTGAGTTGATCTCTTTTTTTCCCTTTTAATAGCCCTGGATTATAAATATGGCAAAACCACATGTCATCAGACACAATGAAACAATTACCCTCGGCTTCCCCACCGTGGGGATGGGCCTTGGCAGGGGCCTGGTGCTCTCTGATGTGGACACCTGCTCTCGAGAAGTGTGATGGGTGAGCAGCAGCTCCACCAGGATGTGGGGCCCAAAGAACAGCCCAAAGTCAGAGCACATTTTAGTCATGACCAATTGGGTGCTATCGAAGGATGGACCCATCCTGGTTGCTGAGTCTTTTTAAGCAGCAAACAACACTCTGGGCTGGGACTCCAGCACATGGTTTGGATTTCTCCAGAGAAGGCAGAGCTCTGGAAGGTTTAATGGATATCCAGGCAGCTGGGGCTCACCTTGGCCTCTCCTGAGCAAGTTCTGCCGGACACAACACCACCGAATTTCTGTCCCATTTGCTCTGCACAGTTGTGGTTTTGTGTTCATCAAACCCCACTCTGGGTCCCCCTGCCCCGTGTGCATGTTCCTCTCTCTTCCCTTCCGATGTCAGGAAGGTTTTCCTCGAGCAGGGCAGGCTTCCCCTCGGCCTGGGCCGTTATTTATGGGGCACCCCCGCACAGAGCCCAGCCAGGGAGGTGAGTGAGTTATGGTTCTGGGTGACATCATGGACTGGACTTCATAAAGGGGCTCAGCCGATGGTCTCTGAAGACAGCTGCAAAAAAAGGCAGCCCTGAAGGAGATGATGGAGTGGGTGAGACATAAATTTCTTAGGACAGGCAGTGAAAAAACGTTTACAGCCCTTCTTTCCTGAGTCTGGTTTCAATCAGAGCCGCAGCGGCTGCAGCGATGCCTCGCACCGCGCGCTCGCTCAGACACACGCTCTGTACGCTCAACCTGCCTTAGTTCTTGGATTTTATTCCCTTTTTTACTGGTTTGAGAATGCCCTGATGCAGGATGGCTTGCAGATCCTCAGGCAGCCAGCTCCCATATCAAGCAGCCGCAGCCAAGGGCTCGATGCGGATCTGGCCTGCAGACGGGAACAGAGTAAGAATAATATTGATAAGGGTAATGAGGGGCCGGCTTTATAAACCCATCACATTGCAGTCGCAGCCTATAACAAACGGGGTATTAACTCTGACATTCATTAAGGCACTTTGCCATTTCTTCCAGGCTTAATGGAAAATCTGTCTGCTTAGCAGGGCTTGCTGCAGCGGCCGGGGAATGGGGAGGTTACTGATTAGAACAGCCCCGAGTGCTTGGCTACCCCAAAGGGCATTTGAAGTTCATTCTTGAGCTTCTTGTTCCAATTTTATTTCATCTCATATCTTGGGCCAACTGTTTTCTGCATTTACTGGGTCTGTCCTCAAGCAGATGGATGAGCTGTCCCCATCTGAGCCCTCCATGGCTGCCCAAACTGCTCCAGGAGAGTTTGGGATGGAGCCTCCATATCCGAAGTCACCTTGCCAGGCTGGAGAAAACACACTTTTTTTTTGCTACAGCTTTGTCCCATGACTTCCTGCCTTCCTCCATCCCAGATACGGAGAAGATGCTATTTCTCTATTCTTGCAGCCCAGTTTTAGAGGTCTGAGGACCCTTAGGATCCTGTGGAGCTGTTGATTAAACAAGTTCTCTCAGCCCTTTCAGTGGGACTTGAAATTCCCTGAAGAGCTCGGGGAAAATGAAACACCCCAAACCTCCCATGTGAGCAGCAAGTCTTGGATTCCCCAAGGACCTGGTTCCCTCTCAGCTGTGACAGTCACTGTAGCTGTGCCTGATTTTTGGGTGAAGAGGTATCATTTTCACCCACATCCTCACAATATTCCCAGGGGTCCCCCAGGAATAGCCATACAGGTGTAGGGGGGTGATGGGGAGCAGGGCTGTTGCTGAAGCCCACCTTGAGTGGGGCCAGGAGATGCAGAGCCCTGGGAGCTCCCCTTTCCTTGAGCTGTGCCTGCTGTGGGCAGGACCCCGCTGGTTCCTGCACCAGGGTTAAACATCCTTTCATGATCCTGAACTTTACAAAGCTTGTGCTGCACCAACCCTGGAGCCAGGAGGGTGTGAGCAGCTCCCAGGGAGAGCAGCACCTCTCCCAAGGTGGGCTCAGAACTCTCCCAGGCTGTGCTACACGGACAGGCTGTGCCTTTTGGTGTCAGCACATCCCGGGGCTCTCCAACCTCCTGGAAAGAACCAACTTCCAGTCAGTTCAGCGAGTTAATCTCCATCTGCCTCTCCCGTAACCAGCCCGAATTTATCAGCAATCTGCATTTTCCGTGGATGTGCGAGGCATTTAATAAAACCCAGAGCGAGGAGATGAAAGATTTATCCGTTTGCCCCCAGAGATGTCCCCTGCGAGGGCAACGCGGGACTCGGGAGCGGAAACCTGGATTGTTTTTTATGGCAGCTGCGTGAGGAGATACAGAGCCTTTGAAGTGCTCCTGGCCCCGCTTCCTCCGCCTGCCCCCGGTGCCACCGGCGGGGTCACGGCACAGCCAGGACGGGGAGCCCGGTGAGCAGGGCACGGTGGAAGGACAGGAGGGCATGGAGAGGGGAAAGCAGGAGGAGGAAAAGGAGGAGCAGGAGGCCAAGCTGGCCATGGGCAGAGCTGGCTCCGCGCAGCCCCGAAACTTCTGAACAAGCCCCTGTGTTAGAAGTTTTCGGCGTAAAATGATAACGTGGAACCGCTGCCTGCACAGGAGGTGAGAGATGGAGAGGAAGAGCTGCCTTTCCACTCTGCTGAGCCCCAGGACTGCTCTGGCTGGTGCAGAACACCCAGGAATGACACGACCAGGTCGCCTCCTCGCCCCTCGCGTCCTCTCCCCCAAAGCGCAGCGAGCTCTGCGGCACAGCGGAGCATCCCGAGCTGCCGGCGCCGATGCCGACCAGGAGGAGCGACTCGGGAGGGGGAAGGAGCGGTGACATTTCCCCGCAGTCCCCCCGTGCCCATCTGCAGAAGGGCAGGGAGGCGCCGGGCAGGTGCCAGCCCAAATAAATACAAGGCGAGTGCTCCCCACGGAACCATCGCGGCTCTGCCAGGGAGGGGGGCATTGCCGGTGCCGTGGTTTCTAATGAGCAATTTTAATTTCTTCCATAAACAGCTAATAAAGCTCATCTCTCTCTCCTTCTCTCTAATGCACCATTTATTTCTTGCTCTGAAAGGCGAGCAAGGAAATTCAGGCAGGAGATGGGAGGGGGGGTTGATGCTAAATGTCAGCGCTGCCTGATGAAGTCTAATTGTCCCTCGGAGCTGCTGCAGCAGCATCGGCACCCACAGGAAGAGCCCACGGGCCCTGGTGGCCCTGGGATGCTGCTGGAGCAATGGGGCAGCAATTTTACCCTGGGTGATTATTGGGAACAGCCTCAGAATGAGCATTGCTTGTTACAGAGGGACTGAAGGTTCATTCCTGGCCAGGGACAGCAGAGGAACAATGGCCAGCCCCTCACCATCCCTAGAAGTGTTCAAAACTCATGGGGATGTGGCACTTGATGTGGTTTAGTGGGGAATACAGGGGTGGTGCTGGGCTGATGGTTGGACCTGATGATCTTCAAGTTCTTTTCCAACCCATATGATTCCATGATTCTATGATTTCATTATTCTCTCCTTTGCCTTTTCAGCAGCTCCAGATCCACCTGGGCTGTTTTCTCCTTTTCCAGCCAGCTCTGAGCTTTGCAAATACCATCAGAAGGCTGAGGGATGTTGCTTGTCCTCATGGAGTGTGATTATTTTAAAAGTTACTGCAGGATAATCATCACTGTGCCAAGAGGCTGGTGACAATCTCCCAATTCCAAACTCACCAGGTTGGGCAGGGAGAACATGGAATTGGTTAGCCAGGAATAACCAGGGTGTTACTCTGGTGTCTGATGGTGCAGGACAGAAGGAAGGTTTTGTGGTTTTAAGGCCAAAGCAGAACAGTTTCCCATAGAAGTCTGAACAGTGGGAATAGCTGACATACAGGTGTCCTGCCAAGGAACCTGGGAGCCATGTGTGGAATCTGGGCCTGTGTGCACATGGGATGTTTGGAATATCAAAGAGAGATCCCTTTTCATCTCTCAGTCTGCCTGTGGAGGGGACATGGGACAAATATTTGCACCATTTTTTCTGGATTGTCAGTCCTTAGCATGAGCAGGACAGGGAAGGAACACGTTGAGGAGGCGCAGGAGGAGATGTGGAGCTTTGGGCCCATCTGGAGTTTGGCTTCCCAGGGGATACCAGTGCAAATAAAATAGAAACCCTGCAGGAATGTGGGGGCTGGAGCTTCTGAGGCCCAGGGAAGTGTTAGAGCTTAAAAGATTTGACATTTCTGTATCTTTCCCTTTCTTGTTGGTTGTTTATTCTCCAGGGTAGAACTCCCAGTCTGGGAAGTGGCACTGATTGCCTGTAGCTGAACATCCCTCCCTGTGGTGATATTCATGCTGGATGTCCCTAGCACCATCAAACATCACCAGACTGGGCCTGATCATGCTCTAGAAAGATCTATAGGTTATATACAGAGACCCACAGATATTCCTGTGGAAAAACCATGGCCATTCACAGGACCTGAGTTCCCTGAACAGCTGAATTCTTGCTCTGCACAAGGCTGTGGCCATTCCTTAAATCCATGAGACCTCCTCAAGCCTAATGCAAGAGAATTTAAAGGTGTCACAAAACTGTGAATCAGGCCTGTGGCAGTTTTAAGCAGCCTTAAGCTGTACAAAGTGAAAAACTTCCACTCCCCAGTCGGAGCTGTTTACCAGTGTGTGCAGAGGAGCTTTGGAATATTCAGGACATGAATGATAAAACTGAGAGAAGACTATAAATCATTTTCTACTCCTGTTAAATCAGGATTTTCAAACAGTTCCTTCAGCTGCACTGGAGCATTTCTGTTCCTTTGGGGAACTTTGAAGCTGTTTCCACTGGCATGGGTATTCCAAAATTCTTATCAATATTTTGTGTCTGGAACACACACACAGAGCTGGGTCACAGCCTTACCCAGCCCATCCAACCCTGTGCTGTCCATGGGTACAGCCCTGGTGGGACTGGGAAAATCCAGGGCTGGAAGAGCCCACCCCAACCACCCTGTTCCTCGTGGAAACACCATCCTGCCTGCAGACATCCCAGAGACTGAGGAGGGAGGAAAATTTGTCAGGTGAATTTGTCAAGCAGGGGTGATAATCATTCATTTAGCCTGTAATGACATGGCACTTACCATGTAATAACCTGGATATTGCATGGAAATTACCATGTAATCCAAGGCTCGGGAGCTGCCATATTGTCAGGGGCTCCATGGTAATTTGTACCCTCTCATTTACAGCCCTGAAACTGCTTTTATTGTGGCAACAAAGCAGAGATTCACAGTTTGCCAAAAGGAGAATCTCCAGAGGGATGTTATGAATAATTAGGCAGCCACGGTGGTTTTGGATAACATCTTTACTGTAACTCCATTAACGAACAATTGATTGCTTTCCTAGCTCTGACTTGCCTCCAGTCCTTCCACCCAGAGCTCTGCAAAGGCAGATCCACAGCGGGATAATTGCTCCAAGAGGATGAGCTCAGGCAGCAGCGTCCTGGAGGAGGCAGCAGCTCCAGCAGGCCAATGCTCAGTGGAAAGCAGAAATGTCTGTGAAAGTGCTGGGCCACTCCTCAGCTGCTTCAGTGGTGATTTCCATGGATTTTGGAGGAGATGTTTGTGGAGAACCTGGCCCAAGGTTTGGCTAAGGACACCCAAGTGCAAAAGGCACTGGCACAACCATCCACATCAAGTGGGTTCAAAATGGATGTGACCTCCTCCAGACCAAAATCCACCTTCAAATCCCACCCTCAGGTCTCTCTGTCCTCAGAAAGCTCTTTCAGAACTCACTGATCAGGCCCAAACCTGACCCTTGCCACCCTCAGTTGCACATCCCCAACCCTGCCTTTGTGTTGTGATAAATTGTGTTTTTCTGAGCCACCACCACACTGAGAATGGGTTATTTTTAGATGGAAAATCAGGAGGTCAGAGGGAATGTTTTGCATTTGAGGACTGGAGGGAGACATGGCCTGTGCTGCCCCTCTGCCCTCTCCCTCTTCCCTGCCCCTCATCCTCCTCCTGACCCGCTGGTAACCCCCTCCCACGGAGCCTCCCCGTCCTCTCCCTGGGATGCTGTGCTTGCCAAGGGGCTGGACAGCAGCTCCCAGGCCTTGTGGAGTCATGGAATCATTTAGGTAGGAAAAGACCTCGAGGATCATTGATCCAACCTCTGCCTGCTCCTGGCCATGGGATCCCTGCTCTGGACTCCTCAGTTCCTGCTCCTCTTCCTCACTTGGCTCTGCCCCTGCTCCTCCTCCTCTCTCACTGCCATTCCCCTGGAAGTTGATCTGTGGAGGGAGCAGCTCTGGTGTTGTTGTTTGCTGTACAAACTTGGAAACGGGGCTGTGCGGGATGAATGTCTGGGGGAGGTTTGCCGTTCCCAGTGATTGAGATCCTCTGCTTGGAGAAGCCTAAACAAACTCTGTAACCTCAGGGGAAATTCTGCAGCCTTTTAGTTTTAAGTGTTTCCTCTAAAAAAATAACTGTTTGACCTAGAAAGCTCCCAGGGAGCATTCCTGGGGCTGGAGAAGCTCCGGGAGCCCCGCCTGGAGATGGGATTTGGAATTAAAGTGTGAACACAGAGAATCACATCTCTGCTTTGAGCTCAGACTGTGCTCACCACAGACTCACCTCTGGTTTACTTCTCACCAGGGCAAGTCAAGGAAAATCCACCTGGAATTACATCCTTTATTTGAGGACATGGGATTCCATAGGATCACATCTATGCATGTCCCAGCATTGGTGTAGGGAAGGAGCGAGCTGAATCCAAAAGGGGAGAGCCCTGAACGTGAATGTTCATCCATCTCACTCCCAGACCTGCCTCACCTGGAGATGGAAGAGGTGTCCCCTAAACCCTTCTCTCAACCCTTATGAATGCCTCCCATCTGTGGTTCAAATTCTATTTTTTTCAGTAAAGAAAAAACCCGGAAATTGCTGACCCATTTAGAGCTCTCTAAAACTGCCACTTTTAGAGCCCCCAAAATAGCTTTAGTGAGTAGCAGATGTGCCAAAGTGGAGAAATAAACACAAGTGTGCTGCTTTTAACCTCCATACTGCTTCTTGTGCAAGGCTGCAATGAAACCTCAAAGTGGGCTCCAGCCCAGGATCCAACCCTGCACCACCACAGGTCCTTACCCTGGTGCTGGGGGATGTTCCCCATGGGGTTCCCAGCCAGGAGGAACACAACTGCTCCCATAAGGAGCACCAATAAAAAAAACATGGAATTCGAGGATCGGAGAATCTCCTGAGTTGGAAGAGACCCACCAGGATCATTGAGTCCAGCACAGACATCCCAGCAATCCCACCCTGTGCCTGGGAGTGCTGTCCAAACGCTCCTGGAGCTCTGGCAGCCTCGTGGTAGTGGCCATTCCCTGGGGAGCCCTTTCAGTGCCCAGAGCACCCTCTGGGGGAAGAACCTTTTTCTGATCTCCACCTAAATCTCCCTGCCACAGCTCCATCCATTCCCTGGGCTGTCATGTCCCTGCTCACACAGGGCAGAGATCAGAGCTGCCCTTCAGGAGAAATTGCAGCCCCTGCTGAGCTCTGCCCTCAGTCTCTTCTTCTCCAGAATTCCCTCAGCCACTCCCCATCCCCTGTGGCCCCTCCAGACCCTCTCCCATCCCCATATCCCTCCTTTGGACATTCTCTGACAGCTTAAGTGTTTCTGATATTGCAGTGCCCAAAACTGCCCCAGGGCAGAGCAGAGCAGCACAATTCCTCCCTCAGCCAGGCCCCCGTGTCCATATCCCAGCTTGGACATGCCAGGAGCAGAGAATGGGATCAGCACCAGCACTTTGTGCTGAGCACCAGGATGCAGGTGGAGGGGAGCACCTCAATGTCCCAATTAAAGGTGAGTGTAGGAAACACCTTTGAGTCCTTTGCTGGGATGGCCTCAGGAATTACAGCAGCTCTCTCAACCCTGTGGCTTTTCCAGCCACAGCAGAGCCTGTTCCCAGCCTGGCTCCTTGTCTGAAAGCTCTGCAGCCAGCAGTAATTGCATTTTGTCAAGTGGTTTTAGCAAAGCAATCCACATTTATTAACCATCTGGATTAGAGAAATGATCTTCCTGATTCCAACTGCCAGCCCAGCCAAGGACTTATCACAGAAAGGAATAATGGATCCCATTCCTCCCTCCCCACATCACCAAGGCTCTGTTCCCTGCACTTTATTTACTTGGTCAGTAAAGGAGTGCTGCACACAGGTCACTGCTGGGTCCAGACTCTGCATTCCAGGTGACAGCCTCAGTCCTGGATCTCTTCCATACTGTCCCTCTCTCCTGTCCTCACAGAAGGAGGAAGGAGCTGCAACATCAGAGTCAACATGGATTTCACAAAATCACCTCAAGCTAATGGGAAAAATTCATTAGAGGAAGGAAGGAGGGGGGGAATGCTCCTGTCTCTCGTACATCATCCCTGTCCTCTCCCTCCCCTGTAATGTCCTCTGCCAGAGACAGGAACTTCCCTCCTCACTTTGATTGCATTCATTTACTGCAGGTTTCATCCTGTCAGCCCAACACAAAGAGCTCTGTGGGCACAGGGAGCCAAAATTCTCTGTGTTTTAGCTGGAGACTTCTCCCAGCTCCATTGCTCCCTGGTGAAGGGGGTCCTGTGTCCCTCCCTCCTGCTCCTATTGCTGCCGTACCCAGAGCATTCCCAAGCTCAGGAAGGTTCTGCAGGCTGCTCCCAAAGGCAGTTTCCAGGGATCTGGGTGCTGACAGGTCCCATGCAGACACCTGGCTCCAGGAGAGCTCTCCAGGCACAACAGCCTGGTTTGATTGCTCTGGGAGCTGGGTTACAGGGACCTGCTGTTCTCCCCATCCAAGCCCACATTTATCCCCATTCCCACGGGGTTTTCCCTTAATTGAGCTGCTGACTGCATTAACCTGGGAAGGGAGTATTGATTGAGCAGCCAGAGGAGCTGAGCTCAGCTCAGGGCTCCGTGGTGGGACCTTCCAAATGAGGACACACATGAACTCATTGGGATCTCCTCGGAGGGGGAAGAGAAGCCCTCCCATCTTTCTACCACACCTGGAATAAGACTGATCCCCTTTTAATGGAAATTCTAAGGCTTTGCCTCCCTCCATCCACCTGCATTCACAACATTCCCAGCTCCTCCCAGCTCTCCCAGCAGAGTTACAGCTGAGGGAAGGGAAATGGGCTTTCATCCTCACAGTTTCCCAGTTCCTGACACCTCGAGGGCTGGGTCACGTCTGGAGGAACATCTGTGGGACCTGGCAGCAGCCCCCTGTGCCAGCCCCACCAGAGGGAGCACCCAGCTCTCCCTGTCTCTGCAGCTCAGAATTCCACAGCAATTCAATGAAATTCCTCAAATTATTAAGTCCAGGACATTGCAAGAGTGAAGAGTTGTGAGAAGAGAAATTTAAAAATGAATGAAATCTTCCAAAGCTAAAAATATCACTCCAGCACAAGGACTCAAGCCAACAGGGATATTCCCAGAGTCCCAGGATGGTTTGGGCTGGAAGGGACCTTGCAGCTCATCCCATCCCACCCCTGCCATGAGCAGGGACCCCTTCCACTATCCCAGGTGACTCCAAGCCCTGTCCAACCTGGCCTTGGACACTTCCAGGGTTGGGGCAGCCACAGCTTCTCTGGGCACCCTGTGCCAGGGCCTCACCATGCTCACAGGGAAGAATTCCTTCTTAATATCCCACTTAAATCTAAAGATATTCCTGCAAATAAAGTTATTCCCAATCAGGTGCACCTTGGAATGCTCCTAAAGCAGCATCCAGTAGATTGAGGTTCTGAAGGAGCAGCCCAGTGTGGAAAATATTGATGTTCCCAAGTTGTAGCTCACCTGCAGCATCACTTCAGACACTTCAATCACTGCAAACTTTTGGAAGTCACCTGAGGAGTCTTCTCCTTCCCCAGCTGCTGCAAGCCTAGGTTAGGAATTTTGTTCTGGCTTTCTTTGGGAAATTGAAAATATTTCTCTTTTATCCTCTGCTTGGAGGGGAATAAGACAAGGCTGTTAGAGCTGGCTGTGGCACAACATTCCCAGCCAGCCAAAAACACCACTGTTCCAGTCTTCTTTCATCCCAGATTTGAGCAACAGTGTCAGCAGCTCCAAATTTCCAATGAAATAAAAATTCCAAACCCCTACTATAAACACTGGAAAGCCTTCTCTAAATATTTTGCTTCAATCAGGCTCGAATCACTCAGCTTTATCATTTCACAAACTCCAGCCTGTTATGAGATCTCGATGATCTCGTGGCTCAGTGACAGGGCCAGGACAGGGCTGTGGCTGAGGGACCTCAGGTGACACAGGGACAGGGATGCTGCTGACACACCTGGTGTGCCCTAATTTCTCCCATGAGTTTTGATCCTTTTTTTTGAGCTGTTCCACAGAGTTTTGGCTCCTCCAGGGAGATGGGAAGGCACCTTTGGTTGGGGGTGGGTGAAGTGAGGGCTCTGCAGACCCCCCCCAGTTCCAACCACCTTCGAAACATCCCACTGGAAATGCTCTGATTCCTCTGGGAACAGCATTGCAAAAGTCTGAGCCAGTCATTTTGCAGCAAATGGGGCAGGCAGGGAGAGCAGATAATTGGGAATGATTCCCAGGAGGCAGATCCTGAGGTGAGTGCAGAGTTCCTGCACTGTGCAGCCCTGGAATGCAGCAGGAATGAGCCTAAAATCGTCCAGATTATCTGGAAAACAGCTTAATTTCCAGTTCAGTTCCAGGTGAGGGAGGAAATCCAGCACCTTTCTCATTTCAGCCTGTCTGGGGCTCATCACATTCGGGAAGTTCAAGTCCATCCATCACCCCACTGCTGCTGGAGCAATTCCCCACACCCAGCAGTGCCTCACTCCAGGGAAATACAGGTGGGATCCATGGGGTGGCTCAGAGAACGAGGTGTGCCAAGGAAAGGAGAGCAGCAGGTTCTGCCCTCAGGTTTGTACCAATTCCCAGAGCTTCCCCAGTGATTTACAGGAATATTTCTGCTTTGTACCAATTCCCAGAGCTTCCCCAGTGATTTACAGGAGTATTTCTGCACTGTGAGGATCTCGGGCTGCTGCTCTGTGTGTTTGTGTGTTTGAGCTGTTCCACGGCTCTGTTTACACCTCAGGCTTCCTGCTCTTCATTTTCCTGTGTTATCACCAATCCTGTTTAATTGAGGCTTCCTTGGATTCATGAGGATGAGTGAGGAGGTGTTGGCAGAGTCCAAGGGCAGCTGGCCCTTCTGTGGGCACATGGAATGCTGGTCAGGGCAGGAAGATGTGGAACCACTTCCAGTGAAATCTTTTGGTAACAGAAACATTTAAACCCAAGGATGATACAGGATACCCCCCAGGGGTGTTGCAGTGCTCCTGATAACCTTCAGAACACTAAAATTGGGATAAAGGCATGGGAGAAAGCTGCATCCCAAGAGTGCAGAGACACATTTCCAACAAATTGTCCTGAGGGGCTCTTGCAGGTTCCCAAATTGGGAGAACCAAGCTCCTTGCAGAGCAGCATCCAGCTGTGCATCTGCCAGATGTGCTCAGTGCTGCTGTTCAAGGGCTATTCCCGGAGAATCCCGGAGTCCCAGAAGGGGTTAGGATGGAAAGGACCTTAAAGCTCATCCAGTGCCACCCCCTGCCCTGGACAGGGACACCTTCCACCATCCCAGGTTGCCTCAAGGCCTGTCCAACCTGGCCTGCTGTGGCTGCTCATTCCTGGAAGTGCCCAAGACCAGACTGAACCTGGGATATTGGAAGATGTCCCTGCCCAGTTAGAATAAGCTGGTCTACAAGGTTTCTTCCCACTTAAATAATACTGTGATTACCTTATATTATTATTATTATTATTATTATTATTATTATTATTATTATTACACTCCAAGTGCAGGGCAGGAGGGCAATGACAAGGAGAGGGAAAGGGAGCCTTGGCCAGGGGGTTTTTGCAGCCAGGTTCAAGCAGCCCTTGAATAAGGGGAATGAAGAAGCACCATCAGCAGTCTGGGAACCTTCCTGCATTTGAGGGAAGATGAAGAAATACAGAGTGGTTTGAAACTGCAGGTAGTGAGTGATAAAAGCTGCTTATCACAGGTTGGGAGAGGCTGAGCTGACCCTGCACTTCTGTCTGGGAGAGTGATGGGGGGAGTCGGCTCCAGGAGGGGCTGAGAGATGAAGACAAACACCTTTGTGGATGGGAGGGAAAAGGTGGGTGAGGGAAGGGAAAGCTGTGCTTGGCTGCAGTCCCAGCTGAGGGCCAGAAAAATGAGCTTGGTAACAGTGCCTGGCTGGCTTTGAGCAGCCAGGGCTGGCTTTGAGCAGGCTGGGCTGCCATCAGTCATGGCTCGAGACAGGGATGTGTCAAACCAAGCCATGGAGAGATAACAGCCTGGAAACTCGGCTGTGGATGGACAGGCAAGGTCACCCCTGGGAGCTGAGAGAACAGAGGGGCTCTGGGTGCACAACCTGAGCCAGGGCTGAGGCAGATGATTCCCAAATGATGGGGGAGAGTGATGGAAAAACGGCTGAGGCAACACAAACCTCCTGCTCCTGGGAGGAGAAAGACAAGGAGAGGTCACTGGCAAGAAGGAAAACCCAGGATCAGAGGCAACATTTCAGTCATGGCAGTTCTACATGGGAATGTGCCAACCCTCTGATTTCCTCTCACTTTCCTTTTCCTGCTCAGGACTCCAGTCTGGTTCTCACTGCACTTCCCAACTTCCCCATCCCTGCATCCTCCTCATCCAGCTGTGCTCTGGAGTCACCTCTTGGTATTGCTTTTCCTCCCCTTAGACCCTTCCCTGTGCCACCCATCCCTCAGGGAAGCTCCCTCCTTTCTTCTTCCCTGAAAACCAGCGCAGGCAGAGCTGTGAGCCAGAGCCAGCAGCTCAGGCTGCTCCCCACCAGGAAATCACCTGTCCCAGCAGGAGCCTGACCCCTTCAAAGTGCCTGAAGATCCCTGCCCGGTGTGAAAGAACCTGAGAAGACACTGAGGGAGGATCTGGCTCCCCTGAAGTCAGCAGTAAAAGCTGTTTGGACTTGAGCAGAGCTGGATGTTTACCTGGAAGAATGATTTTTTCCTGGGAGTTTTGTTCAGCACTTGTTAACCCTGGAGCAAGGGGTAAACAACAAATATCAACCACAGTGTTGGTTTAGCTCTTTCTTTTGGAGAAAACATCTCTGCTTGGCTTCCTGGGGAGCTTTGCTGTGGGCACTGGGAAAGCTGGACCTGGCAGGGGGATTTGTTGTGCTGATGGAAGGACAAGACACGGTCCTGGCTGTTCCCAACCCTCCCCTTGCTCTGACTGTCCCCAGACTCCTGGGAAAGGAGAACAATTCCCTGTGAATCACAGACAGTCCATCCAAAGCTGCTGTTTGGCCTTTCCAGGTGATGATGGGATTGCATAGAGGGGTTTGGGGTGAAAAAGCCCCCCTTGGCACCCTGTTGTCTCCCCTGGGTCTTGGGGCTGCAGAGGAGCATCATCCATGGCTCACATCATCATCCCTGGATCCTCATTCCCTTGGTGGTGGGATGGACTGGGAAGGGGAGTGAGGACTTGCTTGGACTCTCAGCCATTTTCCTGAGCTCCCTGAATTTCCTGAGAGGGAATTTCCTCCTTGAGAGTGAATTCAAAATCCAGGCTATGAGCAGGGCATAGGGAGAATTTATATGCCAGGCTGCGAGCAGGGCAAGGAGAGAGAATTCCCACCCCAGCCTGAGGAGGGCATGGAGAAGGAATTCCCACCCCAGTCTGAGCAGGACACACCTCACCACACCTGCTGAGGAGGAAGCAGTGTGGAAGCAGCTGTTCCCATGTCAGTGTGTCTGTTCCTCCTACAGGACCTTTCCTGACTGTAATCCCACTTGGAGGTGAACTGGGAGCTGTGGATTTCCCAGCTCTGCAGCAGAGCCATGTGAGCACAGGGCCCACAGCAGAGCTGCTGCCACTTCCAAAGAGCCCTTGCATGGCAGCAGTGCAGAGGGAACGGAGCCGCTCTGTTAATTGAAATGCTTTTATTTATTTCCACTTCATTTTTGCTCAAAGCCGTGTTTACAGCGAAGTTTCAAAGCTGCTAAACCATGGAGCCTTCAACCCCCCTTGATGTGTACAGAGCTGGCAAGAGCAAACACAGCCTTGTTATTGTTCCTCCGCTTCCCACCCTTCATCCCTCGGCTGCTCCCATTTGTTGTGTCTGATCTCCTGCTCAAGGGCTGTCTCCTGCTCCGTGTCACTACAAAGCCCAACACAGGGATCCCTTTCTATCTTCCACAAGTCCCTGAATGTTGCCATGGTAGAAATAATAAATAATAACTCAGAGAGGTTGTGTTTAGCTGGGCTGAACATGTGTTCGCTTGTTTGCTTTCAAAGACAAAGCTGATTTTCCTGTCCCAAGGAGGGAAATTTCTTTTTAATGGGCCTGAAGCCTTTCCCTTCTCTCCACCCATCCATCCATCCTCTCTCTGCCTGTGTCCTGCTCCCCCAAATGCTCCGGGGAATTTCCCCAGGGGGCTTTTTTCCCTCTCAAAGCTTTTCTCAGCTCTGAGCACTTCTCTCATTACCAGCTGGGATCCTTCGATTCCCCTTCCCAAAGCTCCTCCTGCTCCTGTGAGCTCTGTTTCCATCCACAGCAGCGTCCATTCAGAGCTTTAGGGGGTGGCTGGAGGCTGCACAGGGAATGCTGCTGTCCCCAAAGCTCAATCCTGAGCTGGGAATCAGCTCAGCCTCCTGCTGCCTGGGAATGGGAGCCTGACTGTCTCCTGCAGGCTGGGCAGGTTGCAATTCAGAATTTCCACTTTTTCTGCCATGTCCCATGGACATTTGTTCAGGGTTGTTTCAGTCCAGGCCAGGCTCTCCATGGGGTCAATGTTTGGAAATGAGAGGACACCCAGCCAAGTCCTTGTGTCCTACATCCCCCTACCCTTCCCTGCTGTGGGATGTGATCCCCAGCAGAGCCACTCCCAGCTCTGCAAAAGGCCAAGGCTTTGGGAGAGGGCTCAGTTCCTCCATTCCCCATCACTCAGAGCAGCTCCAGGCCAAGGGATGCTGAGAGCCCCCAGCACCTTCCTCTGCCACCCCTCCACGTGTCCCAAACCTTCTGGAACAGCCCAATTACCCTGGATGCCACTGCTAGAGCTGCTGGGATGTGGACTGGGAGTGCTATAAGAGGGGAGCAGGGAATAGGGAATGAGGAGAGCCCAGTTGGCTGCTGTTTCTAATAAGCCCTGAGTGAAAACCCCTCAGTTTTTCCTAAGTGGGAACATTTGCCTTTAATGAGCCTGAGAGGGTTTTTCTTTCTCTTGCTCACTTTTTATTTTTTTTTCAGGAAAGCAGGGAATGGAAAAAGGTTCTTTCCTAGTAAATAAAATATCAGGCCCATCTCTGGGTGTTGGGATAATGGCCCTGCCCCAGTTGGCACCACCAGCACTGAGCTCTGGCTGCTGCTCTGGACTGAGTCCACTTCCCCCTCTTTGGGTTGGATCCTCTTATTCCTCCCTTTCTCCTCCCACCCTTTCCAAGCATTTTCCTCTTCCTCAACCCTCACAGATGCTTTGCCTCTCTTGGGGGTCCCAGCACCCCCACAGCCAGGACACCCCTGTCCCTGTGTCCCACAAAAGGGACTCTCTGAAGGGGGGTGGATTTAAAGACGTGTCAGAGATGAGCCCAGCACGGTCCCACGTGGATCATTTTCCTGGAGTTAAAGTGTTGGAGCCACTTCTCCTTGTGCTCTGCATTTGCTACATAAACTCCGTCATTTTGGTTTATATTTTGGGACATATTTGCTTTATATGTATTTATGTGGCTATTTTAGGGCATTTCTGCATTAGGTCTGACCATGGTGCTGCTGGTCAAGAAGCATGGGAATGTTGTTCTGTATGGAATCATGGAACCCCAGGATGGTTTGGGCTGGAAGGGACCTCAAACCCACCCAGTCCTGCCCCCTGCCGTGGGCAGGGACACCTTCCACTGAGCCCTGTCCAGCTTGGCCTTGGACACTTCCAGGGATGGAGCAGCCACAGCATTCTGGACACTCTGTGCCAGGGTCTCCCCATCTTCTTTTCTTCCTCAATATCCCACCCAAATTTCTCCTCTTTCTGTCTGAACCCATTACTCCCTGTCCTACCCCTCCAGTTCCTGACAAAACTGGGAGCAGACACATCAGACCTGACCACAAAGGAGATTTTTCAGTCTGAAAGCAATACCAATATTTATTCTGGTCTTCCATAAACAGCTAAGAGTTCCAGGAAAAAAAAAGATCCAATAAACTTTTTTCAACAAGAACCAACAATTTGTTTTAATAAGAGAAACTGATTTGGTCTTGCTACAGGCAAAGCTTAATTCCAGTGATATCAGAGCCTGCTAATGAGAACCAATCAAACAAAGGCACAGGAGATGCAGCAAATATTAACAATTTCTCTCACATCAAACTGAGAGCATGGACTGGGAAAACAACTCCAAAGTGATTCCCAGGGCATGGCAGGGGGATGGCAAGGAGGATGAAGGTGTGGCAGCGAGGGGAGCGGTCCCTGCTGCCCCAGGATCCATCAGGATTGCCTGGCTCCAGGGCAGGATATGGTTTGTGTCACGTTGTCTTTGTTTGGAAATCTCCATCCCGAGGGTGTTGAGTCCCCCACGCCCCTCTCAGCATCCATCTGTCACCACCTTGTCTCCCAGGGCTTCTTCCAGAGCATTTTTCCTTCAGCCCAAGGTCTGATCCCAGAGGAATGTGGACCCCAGAGTGCAGCCAGGGATGGTGCCAGACATGGGCTCCAAGAGGAATTTCTTGGCATTCAGTGAATAAAAGGCTTCAATGCTGAGCACCCAGCCAGAGACTCAGAGCCAGGGGTCAATGATGGAGCCTGACCTCCAAAGGACAGGGCACGAGGCATTTCCAAAGCTGCATTAAATGGGACACATTGAAATATCGGTGTTATTTCCAGGAATTGATGGATTGATTCCAGACCAGGCGCAACTCTTGGCTTGCTCCAGTTTTTACTTGTTGATAACAGTGATTTGTCCAAGACACTTTTTCTTTTGGGTCAGATGTGTTTCTGGGTCAGGGAACAGACCAAAAGCCATCGAGGTGCCTCTGGTTACAGCATCCAGCCTTCCACATTCCCTTCCCTGCCCCTGCAGGTCCCCATGTCCCTGCTGTCCTACAGAGCCAGGATAAGTGTCCCACTTTTGCATGGAAGAGATTTAAACACAAACAAGATACAGCTCCTGACCCTGCTGGCGTGGGATGATTCAGCTCTGGATTAAACATAAACTTGGCAAATTCCAGATGGAATCTTCTCAGCCTGGCTCGAGGGATGGGGTCCTTGTGGTGACCCTGCTTCCAAGCTGGTCCTGACTTCCAGGCCCCCATGTCCCAGCTGTACCCCCACAGCACCACTCCCTGAGTGGGATCTTGGGTTAATTCCCATAATTAAGCCAAGGGAAGGCTCAGATGAGTTTCCCTGCTGGACATCATTTTGTAAGTGCTCCCAATCCTTGTTTCCAACAGCAATTTTGGGGCTGGTGGTGGCTGCTCAGACCCTCCCCACTCCTGAGGTACCACAGACAGTGGAGATCACCGAGTTTATCACCCAGAGAAAACCTGGACCACGTTCAGGAATCACAGAGGCCTTTCTAGGGAACGGCATCATTGTGGAGCCAGCCGGGCCTGGAGGAGAGCTCTGCCCACAGAACCCAGCAGGAATTGCCCCTCCCAACTCCCTCTGTGCCGTGCCAGATCAAATTTGCAGTTGAGAATGGGTAGAGATGAAAGCTTGACAGGCAGTGTGGTGACATTCCCTGTAAAACAAGACCTCCGGGAGTGAAGGATGCTATTTAGTGGTCATCCCTCTGCCTCCACACACGGAGACCACACCAGCTCCTGGCACCCTCTGGAGACAGCCCTGGGCAGTGATGGGATCTCGGCTCAGCCTTCCCCTGGTTCCAACTGGAGCTTGCCTTCCCATGGCCCTTCCCGCTCAGCCCCATTTCCCAGAGTATTTGTGGAATGAGGAGCGCTGCTATCATGGTTTACATGCTGGAGAGAGGGAAGGAGAAAAGGGAGGGAGGAGGGCGGGAAGAGAGGAGGAAACAAAGACAGCATTGTTATCTCTTCCAAAAAACTGCAGACACTGGGGCAGGGCAGAATAAGGGGCTGGGGCTGTGGTTTGCCTCCACATCTGTGTTTAACCTCGGGAAAGAGTCAACAGCCTGGAAAGAAAACTCCACACTCCAAGGCACAGCCTGCCCCAGCTCCCAAACCCCGGCCCGATTTTCCAATTTGGGGCGCTTGGCTGGAGCCCAGCCTGGATCCCGGGATGCTGCAGGAGGCAGTGAGGGAAGAGCCCCAGCCCCAGCCAAAGGCATCATTCCCCTGTCCAGCAGGAGCAGCACATCAGCCTTATCAGCTCTTGTCTTATCAGTTCCCTGCAGATGCTACAAGAGGATTTGTCATCCCAGCCCAGCCAAGCTGCTGTGAGTGCCAGGAATGGGGGAAGAGAGAAAGGACAGAAAAAGGAGTGTAACAATGCAGTGAAAAACCAGGAATTCTGCACTGTCTAACTGGGAGTGGGAGCTGTGAGGGCTGTGCCAACTTTCCAGGGTTGGGAGCACAATCTCTGCTGTGGCACCAGCGCTTCTGGTGGAGCTGTCCTGACGCTTCCCATCGGGAGGCTCTGCCGAGTGCTGCCAGCCTCGGATCAATTGGGCTGAAATTTCCCATGTTTGGTATCTCCCTGAGGCAGGAGCTGCAGGAACAATTCCCTCTGCATGGCACAGCCGTTCCTGGGAGCGCAGCACACACAAACCCCCTGTTTTGCTGCTGGAAAACAGGAAAACAGCTCAATTTCCAATTATATTTAGTTTATCTCCCTGAGAAGTTCTTGCTCTCCCGTGATGTGGAACGGATCTGCAGAGTTTTCCAAGACGCAGCTCTGGTGGCAGAGATATGTCTCCTGCTTTTTCCATAGAAATATGACCGAAATTTGACTGATTTGAAGTGCTTCTGGAAAAAAATCACCCTTCCCATGGAGCTCACTGATAATTCCCACCTCTCACAGTGGGTGTAGGAGGTGACAGGAGTGGGATTTGGGGACAGGCAGGGGACACAGAGTGGAGAGGGGATCGTAGGGAAGAATGAGCTCAGGACTGGGAATATCAAATGAGGAATATTTTAGGTATGAGAGCAGTGGTAAGAGGATCTGAGCCTGTGACCCCACCAGGGAAACACTGCAGGAGGCTCTTGGAGCAGAACTCAGGTGGGCAAGGGACTCAAAAATAGACCCAGCTTGGGTGCTGGGGTGGTGGCAGGGTGGGATGGATCCCCAGAGTACATCCTGGGAGCACAGGAAGCACAGGACAAGATCCCTTTAATCCTTTTGGGTGAAATCAGATGAATGGCAGTGCCTGAGCTCCACGCCTGCTCCCTTTCCCTGTCTCTCACAACCCGGAGTAGGAGCTATATTTAACTTCCTCACTACTAACTACAGGGTGTCAGTGGCTTCTCCTTCCTCTCCAGTGATTCAGCTGAGTGCAATCGCTCATCCAAGTGGAAGCAGGAAAATGTAGAGCCAGCACAGAGGGTGCTGGGCTGAGCCCTGCCTTCCCCTGGCTCCTGTTTCAGCTCTCCCAGGCTCCAGAGCCCCTCAGTTGAGGCTGATGAGCACAGACCTGGCTCAGAGCCTCCTGCTCAGCCACTCTGCCACGTGGCTCGTCCCTCTGCACTGTTGGGATGACAGGGACAGCGTCAGCTGGAGATGCTGGGAACTGGGCAGAGCAGACTTGCTCTCCCTCCTTTGGAGGAGATTTTCCATCCTCACCGAGGAAATCCTCACCAACTCAATTTTCATCGAAATCCTTATGTCTACACAAAAGCTTCTGATTTTTGTGGATCAGAATTTTTCAACAACAAAAGAAGAAAATTCATTGATTTGTTGAAAATTTCCCCCTGTGTGGTGAGAGGTCTCTGCTCCCAGAAGAAACCCCGCCCATTTCAGGGACCACAGCATCATCCATCAGAGATGACCTAATTGTTTCACCCTCATTAATATTTGGGGGGCTGCCTCCCACCCCCAGCTCAGAGCTCCTGGGTGGCCAAGGGCCAGCAAAATCAGCCTGAAGCAGCATCTTCTGTGAGGGCCCAGTGACCACCTGGGGCTGTGCCTCCCTTTAATCCCAGTCCAGGAAAGGCTGAGGGAATGAATCTGCACACTCTGGGAAAATCAAAAGGGACAGAAGTGCCTTCCCACCAGATTTCCCCCCTTTCCTGCCCTGTCTGCAGCTGGGGAAACCTCTGCCATTCCAGTGGGCGCAGGCTTTGGAAATGTGCAATTCCATCCCCAGGCCTCCCTCTCCTCGTGGCTGCGGCAGGTTTAAGGTTACAGCAGGCACAGGAAATCTTGGCCATTTTCTCCCTTCTTTCTGAAATGATTTTTTCAAGGCATTCCCAGTAAAGTTAATGAATCCCTCCTCCAAATGAGGCTTTGATTAGGGGCCACGCTTTGGCCCTGATTGCTTTTCCTGGGGCACAAAGATGCCAATTCTATAAAAATGGTTTGTGTGAAACCTCCAGCTATTGCTGTGCTGGAGTTTTATCTTCACACAACTGAAAGAAAAGAAAAAAAATTTACCTCTTACCTTTAGATTTTGGTGGTCAAAAGTGACCCCCAGTCAAACCCCACCCAAAATCCTGCTGGGGGTTTATTTTCCTCTTTATTTTCCTCTGCTGTGGTTCCACCACATCCCATTTGTCCAGTGACCCTGAGCCCTCTCTGCAGCATCCCATGGGCTCCCTCCAACCCTCAGGACAGCTCAACCCTGGGACAGCCCCCATGTCCCACCTTCTCCATTCCTATGAGGGCTATGGCCCCTAATCCATTATTCCACCCAAGCTTCTGGGCTTTGAAGAGGTGGGAAATCCATCACCAACGGCTGCCACTGCCTCCTGCTTTGCAATAACACCATTGCTTTGGAAAATCTCAATAAGAATCATGCAAGTTTTATTAAAAAAAGCAGAAAAAAAAGCCATAACAAGCTTCCCCTTTCCCCTCTCCCAGCTGTGGAGCAGCAGGTGTGTGTCACTCGGCCAGCCACAGAGATTTACAGCCTGCTCCAGGATTTCTCGGCCAGCCTTTGGTCGTGGAAGTGTTTTCTGCTCCCAGACAAAGGAGCTGGAGCGAGGGGCCCCGAGGGACACAACAACCGGAGATGAAAACACAAAGCATCCTTCCCTAATGCCATTAGAACAAAACAATCCAGTGAGGCAGCAGGGCTGGCTGGCCAAGGGAGGGCTTGGAGCTCTCTGCTGCTTCTTCCCTTCCCACCTGGCAGGAGGGATGGAGTGGTCACATCCTGCCCACCACTTTTGTGTGGAGGAGCCCAGCCGAGCCTCCTGGCCCCACCACCAGCCACTGCCAAGCACCATGACTCAATTCCCTGTGTTTCTGCAGTTTTCCTTAAAAATAGATCAAAGCTGCCACGAGGAAAAGCCACGGGAAGTGGCTTGGCCTGCCTGGTCCTCACTCTCCACCCCACACCTCAGTGCAGGCTGAGGACCAGAATTATTCCCGTTGTGTTCCATGTTTTCCATGGGCTGACTGTGTGCCTCCTCCATACCCACTCATGCCCAGCTCCATCACCAGAGCCCCTCTGGTGGGATTCCTGGCTTTTCTCTCCTGGCTTTGCTCTCACTCAGCCAGTTTCCAGCAGCAGACCCAGGCTGCATCTTTGATGGGATCCTTCCCCTGGGAACAACTTGAAGCAAGGAGAGGGAAAAAAAAATCTCAACCATTTGTTCCTGTGACATGGATCTCTGATATCTGTGTGTGGCAGGAGGAGCATGTCCATGACATGGGATCCTTCCCTGGAGAGCTGGGAAGATCCTGGGAGGGAAGAGAGCAGAGGCCTGGAGGGAGCTGCAGATGGATGCTGCATCTGCTGGGACACCTGGACGTTCTGCAGCACCCGATCCTCAGGGATGCTTCCCAGCAGCCTCCGGGCTCTGGAGCAATACCTGCAGAATCCACGGAAAGCTCCCTCTCCTGGTCCTCCCCAGGGGCGCTGCTTCCCCCTGGAATCGTGGCTTGTGCTGGAGCTGAAGCTGCTTGGAGCAGCATCCTTGAAACAGGGATTGCAGGATCATCCTGGCAGGGTCAGGGACTGGGTAAAGGCACCAATCCCTAAACCCTGCGGGGTGAGAGGTGATCCCTGCCGCCTGCAGGTGCCTGCGGGAGGCTGAGCATTCCCACACCGAGCCGCGGGGCAAATCCAGAAGCATCAGGGTGAGAACGAGTTCGGGAAATCTCAGCTTACACAGCAGAACTGACGTAAGAGGGGATAATTAGGCTGGAGGTGCCTCTGCCAAAGGAAACACTGCAAGTCCCGCTCGCCGGGCTTGGAACTCGTCGGGGCGAGACCGGGGGGGGCACCGGGGATGTGGTGCCTTGGCAGGGACCCCTGGCCGGCGGCAGCTCCGTCCCGACAGCTCTGCCACACGCCACGAGGTGACACCGGGGCTTGACAGAGCAGCTGCATTCCCTGGATGCCATCCCTGCTCCCGGCTCAGCCTGGCACACGGTGTCGGGACGGGGCCTGCACAGCTGTGCACATCTGGAAGAGGCTCTGCCAGTGGGATTTCCTTGCCAATAGGCTTGGGAAGAGCCCCAGCGGCGGCTGCTCTGGCCCCAGGGCACAGGGAAGGGCTGGCTGGGGGCCCTGGAGCGGGGCTGACACCGAGGGAGCCCGAGCAAGGAGATGGCACAGCCCCCACACCCTTCCCAGGAGCTGTGGGATCAGCTCAGACCCCACTGCCGGGCACCAGCCAGCTGATCCCAATAAACAGAAATGACAGAGAAGCCCCCTGGCCCTGGGGAGCCCCACTGGCCCCCAGGAACCCTTCCCAGCCCTCCTCAGCAGCAGAACCGGCTGCTGGGACTCCAGAGTGGAAGGAAGCACATGGCTGAGAGCTGGAGAAACCAACCAGGAGAATTACTGCCAACCCAGGAGCCAGAATTCCTGTTTTCCATATCGGTTGGGAATGAGCACCCTGACCCAGTCCTAACTTGGCCAACAACACCAGAAGAGCCACAAATGGAGCAGGGTGTGACCTCAGAGAGGTTATGGGGTCCCCTGGATCCCTGGAAGTGTCCAAGGCCAGGTTGGACAGGGCTTGGAGCCACCTGGGATAGTGGAAGTGTCCCTGCCCATGGCAGGGGTGGCACTGGATGGGCTTTAAGGTCCCTCCAAACACATCCTATTCTGTGACTCCACGATTTTATGATGATCTCTGGAGATGGTGGAAGAGGAGCCGGAGCACAGAAGTTCCCTGCTCTCCTTCCTCCAAGCCCAGCCCCATCCCTGAACAAGCAGAGCTTTGTCCAAGTGTTTACTGCAGGCAGGAGATGAAACCAAAGGAAACAAAGCAGCTCAAAGGCTTCGGGCCGGGCCTCCCGCTGAGCCCTTCCCGGGCTGCCCTCACTCGGCACTTGCTGTGTCCCACATGAAAAATGGCAGAGTCCAAATAAATAAATAAAAGTCAATAAATCTCCCTCAGCAGAGCTGGTGAGTGATGAGGGAACAGAAAAACCTGTTCAAACACAGCGGTGTGTTCCCGGCACAAAATCCAGTGTCACGTTCCGGAGCTGAGAGGGGACACTCTGGAGAGAGGAAGAGAAATAAATACACATTTCCCAACAACTGCCACGGCTTCCAGAAAGTATCAGCTGGTGCTGGTAAGGTTTGTGCTCAGGGGGGCCGAGGATGGGGAGCCAGGCAGGCAGCAAGGAAGGCTCAGGAACTCTTGGATTGGAGGGATGAAAGGGTTCCCATCAAAACCCCTGGGAAGGTAAATCAGGTAGCACAGCAGGAGAGCTTCTGTGGGCTTCCATCAGGGAATCATGGAATGGTTGTGGTTGGCAGAGAGCTTTAAAGACCATCCCATCCCATCCCATCCCATCCCATCCCATCCCATCCCATCCCCTGCCATGGGCAGGGACACCTTCCACTCTCCCCAGTTGCTCTAAGCCCTGTCCAACCTGGTCCTGAATCCTTTACCTCCTGTGAACCACAAGATTTGGGAATACTTAGTGATCCCTGTGATTGGAGCTGTTTCCACAGACCAGCAGAGTCACCAGGAACATCAGGACACTCCTCTGTGTCTCTGGGCCTTGGACACAGAAGGAACCATGCTTCCCAAGCTGGAATTGCAGCTGACAGCCGCTCCAGCATGGATTGCTAAGCAGGCACAGGATGATGTGGAGTTGATGATGGAGCTACCTTGCTACCAAGGGTTACATGGACAGGAACCTCATGCCCCAAATTCCCACAGGATATGTCCCACAGATCCCACTCCACTGCAGTTACCACCATGGAGCAGGAGGAGCACACTGAGGGTGGCATGGACGGATGGACCCAAGGACCTGAGGTTGCTCTGCTGTTCAGCCTTGGATCTGGAAGCTGCTTTTTGCCTGGGGTGATTTTATTCCTCCCCAGCCCTGGATGGGGCTGACAGTGGGAATTGTGGTGTCTGGAAGCAGGAGGGAAGCAGCTCCCAGCAGCAGGAAGCGGTTGCAGCATGAAGGCTCTAATGAGACAGCACTGGGCTGGGCTGGCTTGTGCAGGAGGCTGGGCTGAGGAATCCAGTGGTCCCTTCGGCCTTGCAATTTGTGAAACTGCTCCATTCTCAGAGATACTTGGCTCTGGCTCTAAATCATCCTCTGCAATCCAACAGCAAAGAGCTGGGAAAAACAAAGACTTTTGGAAGGGCCCCAAGAAGCTGTTGGAGAGGTTTGTGATAACATCACCAGCCCCCAGCCTGCCTGCTCTCAGCGAGGTTTGATTCCAGCCTGGCTCCCTGCAAGCAGGGACTTCACCCCAGGGATCTGGGATCTGAGAGGAGTTCCACAAGCCCCTCTCCTGCGAGTCTGCATGGATGGATTTGGGCACAGGCGCTTTCCTCGCCTGAATGCAGCCCCGTTTCCCTGACAGTCAGAGGAGCAGAGCCCAAGCCTCAGCCCCTGGCCAGCCAAGAGCATTGTTTTAGGAGGATTGGCTGCTGGATGCAGCTCTTGGATGCTTCTCCCCCACCGACTGGGGAACAAAATGCCCTGAAAGCACCCAGGGCAGGCTGGAAGGGCCCAAGACCTCGGAAGTGGCTCTTGATCAGCTCTGCTGGGCTCAGGATGCCTCCTTGGGGTGCCAAGACAAACAAATAAATCATATTCCAAGGCATCTGCCCACAGAAGTGCTGAAGTCAGGGAAACATGAAAGTGGGAGCTGGGAGCTGGGGCAGGATTCCTGTTGGAATCAGCAGCCTGGCTCGGGGCGTTCATTTGATTTTACTGCTGCTGCTGCTGCTGCGGCTCGGACCAGAGGGATTATTGACTTTATAGCCTTGCCTTGGCCTGCTTTCCTGATAGGAATCTGGGAGATTCTGACACCATTCCCTGGCACGGGCAGGGGAGCTCCCACCCCACCAGGGAGGGGCACAACCTCCCATCCCCATCTCCCAAATTTCCTCCGGTCCCAGTCCGAAGCTCCTCGTGGGGGTTGATCCAGCAATCCCAGGAAGGCAATCACTGATATGAGAGATATTTAAAAGCATCTTGGAGCAGGATTGGAGGAAGAACACAAACTGCAGAGTTGGGCTTCTCTGGGGGCTGCTATTTTTACCCCAGGTAGGATTTAATGAGGACACTCCAAGTGTCTTTTGCCTGGAGGATGAAAACATTTAAGTCTCTTTAAACCCTATAAGTGGCAATTTGCCACCACCAGCTTTGCACAAGGAGCCTGGTTTGGTGTAAATGAGAGGGATCCCCAGCAGCTCTGGGAATTCTCTGAGGGTGTCTGATGCTCAGACTGGTCTCACTGGTCTGGACAGGGGGACCCAGCCTTGGGGTTCTGCCAGAATTTGGGAAGAGCTTGGGGGGTGAGGGGGGCTCGGGCAGGCAGCTGTGGCAGCACAGAGAAATCCAGCACGTCAGCTCCAGCCCCAGACTCTGCGTTTGCCAGAGGTTTTGTGCAAAGGACTAGAGGAAATGAGCTCGGAGCAATCAGCTCGGTCATTCCTCAGCCTCGGAGAGGCCAAAAGCACCTCATTGGGAACTGATCTCAGCTGTTTGTTTGCCAGGACTCTGACCAAAAAAAGCTCTGTCTGAATTAAAAGAAAAGAAAAAAACCACCAGGAATTTCCTTCCCCTGATGGTTTGGATTGTTTCTTAATGTTGTTTTAATGTGGGGCCGTTTGGTGTTTATTTGGAGCTGGAGGTGGTGGAAAATCAGCTGTGGATGGAGCTAGGCATCTGCTGGGGATGATGGATCCTCAGGAGGTGGGAAAGGTGAATTCAGTTATTCACAGGTGTGGAATATTTGGGAGGGAGAGCCCTTGTGGAGTGCTGCCTTTGGCTGCTGCTGCTCCTGGCACAGGGAGCCTGTGCCCTCCTGGAGCGTCGCATTCTCTTTGGGAATACACAGGGATGAGCAAGTCCCTTGCCTTTCCCTCCAAATTTTCAGGCAAATTATTACTCATTCAAGAATTTGACCGAGTTTGGGGACCTGTGACTGGTTTAATAATTCCCCAGGGATTGTCTGGCTCTTCACAAAGAGCAGGATCCATTAATCAAGGCAAAACAAAGTCAGCACTTTGGGTCAGGAAAATATTGAGAAATCTGTGGGTTTTTCTGTAATCCTCCGATGGCAGGGGCCCTGGAGATGCACTTTCTGGGGGGATTGGCATCCTTCTGGCTTTAAGACCAAATTCATTTTCCAGCTGACATCCTGCCAGGCTCAGCAGCGTCCTGGATATCCGAGGTCCAGCTCAGTGCTGTGGGAAGCGGGAAAAATCCCCAGGGATGCAATGAGCCTGGCACTTGTCCCAGCCAGAGAGGAGTTTGCCCACAGGCTGGAGCTTCTGGGCTTCCACTAATCCCTGAGTGCTGTGCATCCTCCCAGACCCCCTCTGGAGCGTCCTGGATGCAGACAGGGATGTGTGGCTTTGGCTGGGTGCTTCTCCCTGCTGGCATTCCAGGTTTACACCCTGAGTGTGCCACCAGGACATGTCCCCGCAGCTTCAAGCGAGAGGTTGGGTCTTGATGCTTTCCCTCTCTGCTGCACCCTTGCTTTGCAGACACGCGAGGATTTGGGTGTGGGATTTTTGGAACAATCTGAGTGTGGCACTCGCTGGGGTTGAGGGCGGCCACGATCCTGTGGTGGCCCCTCAGGCCTGCGGCTACCACAGGCTGTCCTTGGCAAGCGTGGAGCAGCTCATGGCAGAGCCTGCCTGGCCCTGGATGGGTGGTCTGGACTCAGCAGCAGCCCAGCCTGGACCTCCCACCTGCCAGGAACATCTGCTGGCCAGAGAAGCTGGGTCCTGGCAGCTGCAGGGGGATAGTGCCACCAGGAATGCAGCTCAGAGCATGGCTAGGAGGGATGGGACAGCCCAGAGCTGGAAAGGGGAGAGAAGGGACAGGAAAACCCCCCTGGGCTCTGGAGTTCATCCTGCAAAGCCAAGAAGGAATCAAGGATGCAGAGCCAGGGGGATGTCCCCAGCACTCCTCTCCCACCCCATTCCTACCCTCTGGCACCCTAAGGATGTGTCCAAGGGAGAGGGACACGGCTGGGCACCCTTCTCCTGGGACACCACCATCCTAATCCCAGCACAGGCCTGCCTTTTCCAATGACGTGGCCACCCTACTCCCAAGACATGGCCACCCTTCTCCTGAGCTGGGCCTGAAATTCCAGGGTTGTTTTTCTGGGCCACACTTCTCCTTAAGAAAGGTTTCCAACCCAGGAGCAGGACTCTGGTGCAGGCTCTGCCCTCTCCCCATCCCCCAGCTCCCTCCCTGAGCCCTTTGGTCTCTCCCTGTGCATGAATCCATTGGTGACTTCAGTTGGAGTTGGCTGCAGTCTGGCATCAATAAACTGAAACATTTATTGCACCGTTTAAATCTAATGCAGATTATGGCAACCCAGCTCCGTTTAATGCCTGAGCCAGGAAGCAGCTCCATGAATTCCTGCTTCACAGGCTGGACGCTTTTCCCAACCCCTGGAACTCCATCCCAGCCTTTGGTCCAAGTGTCTGGTCCCCAGCCCCTCCATCACCGTGGTCACTCTGTCACTTTTGGCCTCTCTCCATCCATATCCTGAGCCCTAGGATGAATGGCCAAACATCCCATCCCCAGCCATTCCCCCTGCGGAAAGAAGGAGAATTCCTTAATCCCTGTGACATCCAAACCCTGCTGTGGAGCATAGGTGGGGGAGGAAGGTTAGGTCGCTCCTTATCTCAGGATCTGCCCCTCATTGGCCATGTCTGCCCCAGCCAGGAAATCTGATTTGAGATAATAGAATGTTCCTCTAAGTAACATTTGCTTAAAAGACATCAGTGAAGTTTAAAGTAGCAGCAGGGAAGCTTTAATTCCACATTTTGCAATTATTTTCCCAGCTACTGTTGTTTAACCCTTGGGAGACTGAAGCCCAGCTCCTCTCTGGACTGTGGTGGTCCCCGTGGCAGGGCTGGGATCAGATCCAAAAACAGTTTCCACCTCTTTTTACCCTGATATTGGATTAAAAAGCCCCCACCTGAGAAGACCAAGGAAGTATCTCAAGTCCAGACCCAGCATTTTTACAAGAGCGCTGAGGTAAATCATATGCACAGCACAAACCCTGCTGCCTTTTAATGAACTCAGTGAGGTATAAATGGCAAATGCCTCGTTTGCTCCTGATTTACACAGCGGGTCGGGAAGGCACTTCCCTGGCATTTGGAAAAAAAAGGGCAAAGCAGGCGCTGGGAGCTTTGTGAGGCTGGAGCAGAGCCCACCCCGATCCCGCTCGGCATGGATGGGAGCCAGCAGGAAAATGAGTTGGGAGCGATTGGGTTTCTCGCAGACACCCAGTGCCGCTGCCCCCGATCTGATTAGGCTTGCCGGGATTGTCTGCCCGCTCCCGCACGCCAGGAATCGCTAACAGGGACCGGCTGGAGCGCGGGGGGAGCCCTCGGTCCCCGCCCTCCCTTCGCCAGGGTATTACTATCAGAAATATCAGACGTTTCGCCTCAAATTAAAGTCAGGTTAAATCTCTCAAAATGAGAAAAAAAAAAACCAAACAGAAAAAAAAACCCCACACGGTTCCAGATGAGAAGTGGTTCCTCGCCTTCGCAGCGACCCAAAAAACTGAGGATGCTTTGAGCCCCGCGCACCCCGAGCCGGGGAGGGGCTGAACCTGAGAACTTTGAAGCCGTAATTGGGCCGGGCTAATGCAAAGCATGACCCGCTGCCGTGGGGGAGAGGAGCGGATTCCTGCTCCGCCCTAGGGAAATCCACGGGAATGATCCTTCCCAAAGCAGAACCATGTGTGGGGGAGCACATGGGTGACACCACCAGCTCCCACATGGAGGCACAGGGATGAATCCCTCAAAAACCCCCGCAGCCAGGAGCCCCAGGGCAGCACATGGGCACAGCTGGCACTCGGGGCCACCCAGGTGATCACGGAGACAGGAGGGGAACGAGAGCTTTAAACACCGGGAGAGGAGTGGATTTAGGAGGCGTTGTTTATGTCTCCTAAATTGTTGTTGTTGTTTTCCGAACACAGATATCTCCAGGGAGCAAGGGAGGAAAAGATGGATTTTGGCAGGATGTTCCCAGGACACTCAGCAAGCTCAGCCTCTCACCTCTCCCTCCTCAGGCCCAGTCCTTAGCATTCAAATATTGTTCCAAATCCATCCCAAATCAGAAGGAGTTGTGGAGCTGGGGTTTGCCCTGTCCCAATTGTTATAAGACCAGCAATCCCACAGGTGTCATTGTCAGGAGTTCCACCATCCTCACAGGAAAGTTTGGATCCCCATGGCCAGGGATCATCCAACCATTCCAGCACAGCAGGACTTTTCATCTTGTCTCTCCTGTTTCTCCAGCTCCTTCACCTTCCTGTGGCATTCCCAACCTTGCCCTTCTGCTGCTCCATGGTCTCCAAGTCTGCATCCACACCTGACAGGGCTGAGCTGTGCCTGTATCTCACTGCTCTTGGGCTGGGATTCTGATTTCCCTCTCCTGCCCTTCTGAGCCCTGGCCTATCTCTCCTCAGGTTAATCAGTGGATTAACTGCTGCTCTCCCTCCCTCTCTCCTAAATCCTTATCCTTCATCACATATCTAGGAAACAAAACAGACCAGGTATTTTTCCATGGAGGCAGCCAAACTCTGCTCTCCTCTCAGCCAGCCTCTCCCACACCTTCCTCAGGGCTTTTCTGACTCCAAGGACACCTCTGCCTCCCCACTGCCCTGCCTGCTGTAGGGATTCCGGCAGGTTTGTCATCCTGGGGACACCTGCAGAGATATCCCTGGGCATGGAAAAGCCAGGACAGGACCCAGACTTCCAAGATGTCACCTGAGTATCACCTCATTTTGCCTCAGCTCCCATTCCCTGACTGCCTTGCCTCCTCTTCCTCTGGGACTCCTGGCAATTCCCTGTCCCTGAGCAGGAGCTCAGGGAGCATTGCACACTCCTGACATCCCATCCCTTGGATTCCCTGTTCCTGAGCAATTCCTGCTCAGGGAGCACTGCACACTCCTGACATCCCCTTTCCACCCTCATCCACCCTCTGCTCCCAAAGTGCCATCACTGCCCTCTTATCCCTTCCTTCCTTCCCACTGTTCTCCCCCAGTTCTGGAGGCAGCTCATCCCCCACTGAATATCCTCTTCCTCGGGCTCCAACACTCAGCTGTGCCCCAGGAATGACCCTGGGATCCGGAATCTCTCTGGGCAGCAGGATCAGTCAGAGCCATCCATCTCCCGGCACAGGAGAGGGAGGAGCAGATGAGAGCTGGGATGCACCTGAAGGTTTAAGACCCGTCATATTTTCTGCTTTAATCAGCAGCTCCCAGTGCTGACTGAGGGTGAGATAAACTCTGTCAGCCCTTCTGCAGGTGGGAAACCAGAGGCTCAGAATAAAAAATGGAGTCAGGGTAGAAATGTGTCAGTATCCCAGGAAATACCATTTCCTTGGACAGCGGTGCTAAATGGAGGGAGCAAATGCTTCTCATGGACTCCATCCAAATGCCCTTGGTGCTGAAGAGCTGTTCCAAAGGGTTGAGGACCAGTCAGTCAGATGGATGGATGGATGGATGGAGTTTTTATATTGGAAGGGAGGGGAGGGCCATGCCAGCCCCCCATCCAGTAGCATGGGAAGCTCCCAGTGCTGGGACTGTGCTCCCAGTTCTCCCATGGAATCCTGCAGCTCCCACACTGCTGGACACTTCCCTGGCTGCAAAACAGGTGACAGTGATGCTTTGGGGACTTCAGTCCCCTCTGCCTCCTCTGAGCCCCTCCATGGGCTGTGCTGGCCCTACCCCTCCCTCCTGTCCCCCTGAACCTCTGTCTCCTTCCGAAGCTGGAGAGTTCTGGTTCCTGCTACCTGTGCATTAGGACCACACAGAGGGCACTGGAGCAGCAAATTCCATTAGAAGATCATCCCAGGAAACCTCCTTGAGAGCTCGGGACCCTGGAGATCCAGGGGGAACCTGCACCCAGGAATGGGATGGGGAGGGCAGGACCGAGGCTTCCCCACCCCACCTGGGCGAGGGAGGCACAGGCTGGCCCCTCTCCCAGTGGGAAGCTGTGGGTGCCAGGCACAGGGGTGGGATGGCTCAGCAGCTCCTGGGGCTGAGGGAGGGATGTGAGGGACATTTGGGCTGCCAGCCAGCGCTGCATCAGCACCTAAAACCTGCAGCCTCTGGGGCCTTGTGGGTTTGGAAGCTGCTCCTCTGATGTGGGGCAGCCCCAGAGCCCCCTCCCAGCACATGGAGCATCCCAGCTGTGGAGGGGAGCGGGCGAGGGGGGATCCGAGCCGGGCTGGGCCAGGGAGAGCGGGTGTCATGTGAAAAAGTGATTCCGGCAGCTCACGGCTCTGACCCAACTTTTCAGCTCAACCTCTCCTGCCAAGGCAGCGATTCCAGAGCTGCAGCTCCTGATAAAACCTAAAACCATTGCCCATAAATTGTATTAAATAAACAGCAGCTGCAGATCAAGGTATATCCATCAAGGGCTTCCTCTTTTTTTTTTTTATGAATGGCTGAGGACTCGGAGATGCTGTTTGCCAATAGTCTGTCAGCGAAGCCTGCATTTAAAATCAATTTGGTAATTACAACTCTGACTTGGAGCCACAAATCAAAAAGGAAACTTCAGCCCTTCAGGATGTTTTGGCCCAGCTGGTAATTACGCACCCCAGCCGGGCATTAATTTAAGGCCCCGGTGGAAAAGCGCTGGTGTGAATTTGAGACAGGAAGCTGGCTGTGAGGAATTTCCAAGGTTGGCGTTGTGCTGTCAGTCTGTTTACAGCCACCTCCCTGGACATGCTGGAAATCTGAGGGAACACTTGCTGAACCCGCCGTCGCCATTGTGTCGGTTTATTTTTCCTGGGGAAAGGGGCTGCTCTTCTGTCGGCGAGGGATAAATGAGGGAAATATCTGGAGCCTGTGTTTACACAGGATCTGCAGTGTTTGCACGGGGCTGCTCCAGGGCACAGGGTGCTGGAGTGATGGGCGGGGGGTGTGCACGATGGAGAGGGCTCTGACAACACAGGAATGGGTTTCAGCGGCTGTGACTGCAAAGCCACCCCTGTCCCCGCCCCTGGGATATGTGAGGAAGAGCTGGTGCTGAGCTTTTGTCCCTGCAGGGCATCCCCAGCCACTCCCATTTCCCAGGAGGAGCAGAGCCAGGGGAGCAAGAGGGTCCCCCCAGTCAGACCAGCCCAGCTCAGCCCTGCAGAGCCATTCCTGTGGAACTGGACAGTGCTCAGGAGCTGCAAATGTTATTAATGGTCATAAACTGCTCCGCTTCCTCGAAATATCCCATTACTGGTTGTCTCCAGGTTCTCCTGGAGGCTGCTCCCACAGCCCCTCGTGTCTGGGCACTCCAAAGGATCAGGAGAACTGCAGAGAGAGCTAAACCCCAGGGAGCAGCAGGAGGATAAGGCTGGATTTGGGATACTGGGGAAGAAGAAGCCCCTGGCAGTCCTGGCCCAGCTGGGTCTGAGTGTTCCAGCCCAGCAGGAGCTGAGGATGCTCCATCCCGTGGGATGAACTGGGACTTTGCTGTGACCTGTGCTGAGGGAGACCTCAGCACCCTGTGAAAGGCTCAAAAATGTGACAATGAATGGACGTCACGGGGTCAGAAAGGCTCTGCTGCCCTGCTCCTCCTTGGCAGACATCCCTCAATCCCTCCCCATAGAATGTGTGGAAGTGCAGCCAGCTCCAACCACTGTTAAGCCTTCACTGGGAACAACAGAGCTATTGGGTGGGTAAAAAACCAAACAGTAGGAATTTCTCATTCTGGATTGACATTTTTTAATTTCAAATATCTAAGCACCCAGCAGAGCAGTGCCACAGGTCCCTGCAGCTCCATGTTCCTTTAGAAAACACCCTGGAGCAGGACACAGGTATTTTCTATGAGGAAATGCTTGGTATTTCCTGGGACTGTCCCCATATCCCCCAGACAAAACCCCAATGGCATGGAAATACCTGTTGGAAGCAGAGACTCGGATTTATTCCAGGCCTTGTGCTGAATGGCAATTCCTGCATTTCCTTTGAATCCATCCAGTGACAGTGACAGGTGGAAAGAGGCTGAGCAGGGAGCAAGGGAAGGGAAAGGGAGGGAATTCTGCTCTCTCTCCTTTCCATCTGTCCTCAACCCCTTGCAGGAGGAGACAGAGGCGTCCTGGGCTGGGAGAGGCTGGGGAAGGACTGGGCTTGGGGGCCAGCAGGGAATGGGGCTGGGAAAGCAGGGAATGGGGCTAAGGAGACAAAGAATGGGAAGGGTGGGGATGGGAAGGCAGGGAATGGGGCTGGGGCTGCAGGGAATGGGGATGGGGATGAAGGGAATGGGGATGGGAAAGCAGGGAAAGGGGATGTAGGGGATGGAGATCCAGGGAATGCAGGGAATGGGAGTGGGAACGAAGGAGATGGGGATGCAGGGAATGAGGACAGGGAAGCTGGGGACGGGGACTCTCTCCCGTTTCTCTGGACCAGGCTGAGCTGCCTGGGAGAAGGGTGTGGAGGGTTTGTGTTGGGGGTGGGGGCCGAGAGGAAGAAGCCATTAAACTCTTCCCTGCGCAGCTCCTGCCACCCCGGCAGGCGCAGACCCCGCGTGCAGAACAAAGCTTTGCATTTGCAAATCAATAAAAATAAACGTGGAGCGAGGACGCAGGAATATTTTACCATAAATCTCCATAAAACCTCGGCAGTGCCGAACGTGCCGGCAGCTCCGGAGCCTCTGCTCGGCTCTGAGCAGGTGCTGGGGATGGTGGGTGATGCCCCACGGATGCCACCAGGCCAGGGCGGGGTGGGAATGGGGGGAGCCTCCCAAACCTCATCTCAGCCCCAATAGAGGCACCAGAAGTGGGTGTTGTGAATTCCAGAATTTTTCCACAGTGCAAAATGTGGTGCCATAAATGAAGGAACGACCAGGGAAAAAAGCATTATGGTCTCTCCCAGGGCATTTCCAGGTGGAAATCCTCCTCCTTGCCAGGCTCAGCACCTTCCCTGCATGGTTCAGTGCTCCTTGAACGCCAGACAGAAATGTTGGGCCAGAAACAGAGCTTCTCTGCTGGGAAATGCCAACATTTCCCATTCTTTTTGATTTCAGTTTCATTTTTAATCCCACATCAGAACCAGAAACCCCCTTGAAATAGTTTGGAAAATAAAATGCTCAGCAATGGTTTCTGTTTCTTGCCTTGGAAAGGGTGAGACACCAGCAGAGAGCATTGGGACAGATGAACCCCAGGCTTCAATTTCCAACCTGAATAGCTCTGGAATTGTCCTGTTAAAACACTGGCTATCAGGGAACATTCCCATAGCCAGCTTTCTGCCAAACGTCAACTCTGTTGCTGATGTCAGCTGTCCTCCCCTCAGTTCACTGCTGGGAAACTGAGGCATGGCACCATCATCTCCTTCTGTGGTGCCAGGTCCCAGCCCTGGGCTGGAGGCCAGGCAAGGATACTGGGATGTGGGCAGTGATACTGGGATGTGGGTGGGAGGAGAAGGAATGGCCTTGAGAAGGGACATTCCCAGGGGCTGGGAGTGACACTCCCTCACTGCTCTCCCTCCTGTGCTCCCATTAATTGCCCTTCCTCTCCCTCTTCCTCCTTAATCCGGACATCTGGCAGGGATCTGCTCTGGAACTTCAATTAGGGGATTTCACAGCAAAACTGCCTCCAAACAGGCACCCTCCAGTGTCACAGCAGAGATGTCCCCAGGGTGGCATCTTCACCAGCATTCCCTGGATACCCCACAGAGGCTGGAGATGCCCAGGGGGGCCCAGGCTGGGCTGGGCTGGGCTGGGCTGGGCTGGGCAGAGCTTGGCCCTTCCCACATCTCCAGAACCCCAATTCCTTCCTTCCTCCCAGCTGAGAGACACAACCCCCCTAGAAAAAGCTGCAAGCAAAAGCTCCAAACCTTTTAATCAGGCTCCTTCCTCACTGCTCCTCCGCTTTTCGGCTGGAAATGACCCAAGAGGGAATTGAAACATTTTGTTTCATTTTGAGCAAAGCGTTTGTTTGATCTGAAGGAACACGGGCTTGGGGAGATGGAGAAGGGAAGCAGGTCCTGGCAGCTCCAACCAGCTCCGTTCTGTCCCTGGGTTTTCTGCCAGGGTCAGGAGGCAGCAGGAGAGTGGGACAGGGGGTGCCCAGCTGGAGCATCCCAGGGTGGGGTGAGGAGTTGCTCTGCTCCAGGAAGGATGCACAGCTCTGCTTCCAGCCCAGTTTGGGGGTTTTCTGGGCTCGGTGGGATTTCTCCTTGGGTAAGAAGGACCCAGCCAGGACCCTCCAGTGTTGGGTCATCCTCAATGACCCTTCCTGGGCTCTCCTGCCATGCTGGAGCTGTGCTTGGGACAGGTCAGGAGGGACACAAAGCCCCATGTCCCAATGGGCTCAGTCGCTCTCCCCCTTCCCACAGCTCCCGTGTCCCCACATCTCTGTGTCCTCTGCAGCCCTGGTGGTCTGGGGGGTGCTGGGGTCCCTCTGGGGGCTGGGTGGGAGCAGCCACAGCTCTCCCTCCTCTCCTGCTGGGCCCAGGGCCAGGCGTTTGTGAGTGATGGGCAGCAGAGCCTTTATCAGCCCAACTTTGTCCTCTCTTCCGGCCCAGGAATTGCTCATGAGCTATTTGTGAAGTTTTTGACTTTAATTGTTATCCTAAATTATTCATCAAATCATTTCAATAGCCAGCTCTGGGGCCAGATTCCATTTTCTAGGAGCTGTTTCCGGGCCTGCTCCTGGCAGGGAACTCATGGCCGAGCAGCCACGGAAAGGGAATGCAAACAGGGATGTGAAACACAGCGAAGCAACTGCCTGAAACATGGAGGGAGCTGCCAGCCTGAGCTGCTCCATGCTGAGGCAGTGCCCAGCCCATGTGGTCACCCTGCCCTGCATCCCCCCCCACCCCCCCGCACCCCCCCCNGCACCTCCCAGCACATCCCAGCACCCCCCAGCACCTCCCAGCACCTCCCAGCACCTCCCAGCACATCCCAGCACCCCACAGTGCATCCCAGCACATCCCAGCACCTCCCAGCCCCATCTCTGCAGCCAATGGATCAAAGCAGATCCCTCCCTTTGGGCACCAGGAGTCAGAGCTGGGGCTGGATCCAGGTGAGCTCCAAGGTGCCCCCACCAACCCAGAGCATTCCATGATTCTGCTGGAGCCCACCCGAGGTCCCACAGGCACAAACTCAGGCTGTGGCTGTGACAGAGCCAAGGTGAGACTGGGGAGGAGGCCAAGGACTGACCCTGTCTGCTCCTGGGATAATTTATCTCCCAAAGCCGGCTCAGGTTTCCTGGCTTCAGCGCCGCTCTTGAAAATTTATGGGTTGAGAAAGTTCTTGGAGCCCAAATCCCTCGCCCTGTCACCTCTTCAACCTCGTGTTTATCAAGACACGAGTTCCTCTTCCTCCCACCCTTTGTTTCAGCTCTTGGAGTGCAGAGCTCAGTCCTGGCGATGCCCAGGCCATGTGAAGGTGGGATAAATTCTCCCTGTCCCCTCCTTGTCCTCACTCCTCTCTTTCTGTCCCTGTTTTGCTTCCTCTGGTGTGATATCCTTGCCTTTGCCACCTCCACGTGTTCTCTGCAGCTTGCCTGCTCTCTGTTTCACTCCCTTGTCTTGGCAAAATGGGCATCTTTGAGCCTGGGGGTTGCCATGGTGACAGGAAAATCGTGGTGACATTGGGATGGGTGCTGGATTGATGTCCTGCACATCACCTACCACCACTGGCATGCTCCGAGGCTCTCAGGGCAGGGAATGGGGAATGACAGGCTCAGGGAGAGCACCCCCCACCACAGGAGAGGAGTTTCTTCCTCTTCCATTTGTTATTGTTTTCACTGAGAAAAAAATATATCCAGGTTGCTTTCCAAAGAGTTTCACTGTCTCACGGATTTTCAGTCACCTGTGGAGTAAGAAGCAATTTAGTGGGATCAGCAGGGAACCTTGCAGGCTTGAGCAGCAGGAAACAGAGGAGGGCAGCAAGGTCCCTGCTGGGAGAGGAGGAGGTTTCAGGACTTGCAGGGAATGTCCAACCCCAGGTGAGGGGGTGGGAGACACTGAAGTGCCAGGGATTTGTGAAGGAGGCTTATAAAAATGCTGGAAGTAATGAAAGGAGAGAAGAATGACCAGGAGAACAGAGCCGTTTATTCCAGGAGGAGAGCCATGGCTGCGGAGGAGAGAGGAGGAAATCTGAGAGAGTTCAATAAAACTGTGGACAATCGAGACGAGGTGAATTAGAAGCAAATATTCCCATTGTCTCAGAACAAAACCCCCCTCCAGGACATCCCATAAAGTGACGCAGCAGCAGATTCCAATCAAATCAGAGGAAGTCTTTTATCGCAGGGCCCAGACGCAGAGGACAAGGCCCCAGAACAACAGCAGGAGAAGGGCTCCTGCAAACAGCGACCCTGATAAACCCCCTGGCTCGGGAAATCCCTGGATCTGGCAGCTGCCAGAGGCTGGAAGGGCTCACAGGGCAGGTGGGTGCCCGGGCACACCCCATTGCTGATGCTGCACCCTGGCAAACATCACCGGCTGCTGCTGCCAAGGAGACACCTCTGGTCCAGGTGTGTGAGCCAGTAAACCACCCAAAAAATAGAGGAAGAACAAATCCAACCCCCTAAATGCCAAGAATTTTACCAAACCACGGGAGAGTTCTCGGTAACTGCAGGAGACCGAGCACACTCACCCTGGGACACATCCCTGCTGCTCAGCCAGGGATGGGGGCGGGAGAAAGAGGCAGCCTGAAGCCTCTCCTTTCCCAGAGAAGGGGAAGGAAACAAGACCCAAGAGGATGGGTCTGGAAAGGGAAAGACACATCTGCTGTGGATGGTTTTGCTCCAGCTGGGCTCACAGCAGCCTCTTGCAGAGGACACACCAGGCAGTTCTCAGCAGTTATTAAAATCGGATAAAAATCCCTCCCGTTAATTCTGCTGGCAGGAAGATCCATATCGATGCATGGAGCTGGCCCTGCTTGTTTATTTATTTACTCCCAGCGTGGACCTTGGCTGTACAATGATGGAAATTGGGGTATGCCAGGGAAGGAGAAGATTTTGGGGGGAAGATGCAGCTTGGGATGCAGAGCAGGGAGCGGGGAGCATCCCAGTGGCACGCAGCTGGACCATCCCTCTCTCCAGGGCTCACTTTGTTCCTCGTGTGGTCCCGATGGAATTTGTGCTTGGGAGAACCCAGAACACTTTACCACAGCCAGGTCGGTTTCCCAGCCCAGCCTGTCCCCAAATGCCACCTCCCTCTTGCTCTCCCTGCCCCCAGCCAGCACCATCCCAGAGGCCACACATCCCAGAGGGATGCACAGAGCCAGCCACACTCAGCTCCTTCCCACGCAGTTCCAGAGCTGCTCTGCTGGAGTTTCCCCGAGCTTTATTTAGCTCTGCCAGGCTGCTTTTGTGGAGTTGAGTAATTGCTGTTTGTTTATCGTGGATTGGGTGTCGATAGCTGGGTCACACCCCGAGTGCTCCCGCTCCAAAGGAGCCGTCTGATCCATTCAATTAAAATTTCTCCTGATGCTTTAATCGTTTCAGGAATTCCTCCTTCGGAGGGAGGCTTCTTGTGCTTTTAGGAGCACAGACCTGTGAAGGAGGTGGATGGGGCTCAGGCCACGCCACCAAAATCAGCAAAACTCAGTCCTGCACCCCTGATCTTGTTGGCCCTTGAGGAAGTGGCCTTGGGGTGGTGGTGCTGGGTTTGTGGTTGGACTTGATGATTTCAGAGCTCTTTATATGTTATATGATTCCAGGACTCTATGATTCTTCAGTCCCATCTAGTCCAGCCTGGAATTCCCTGGATCCCCTCAAAGGGTGGGACTCGATGATCTTCGAGGTCTTTTACAGCCTAAATAATTCTGTAATATTTTGTAATATTCCCACCCCAGAGGAATTCAAGCAAACCCTGCTGGTGATAGGAAAAGCAAAGAGTTCTCCAGCAGAGCCAAGACTCGGAGATGGGAAAAGCCCTTTCCCCAAGGCAGCTCACCTGACACCACCCTGACACTGCCTGCTCCACAGCCGGAGCCAACAATAACTCCAGCGGATAAACCTCAGCTCCTGATGGCTAAAGCAGCATCCGAGCTGAGCTTGGGAAGTGGCGAAATGAGGGATGAGTCCATCAGGGACCAGGTTTGGAAAAAAAGAGGAGGAAAACTCATTCTGCAGCCATTCAGTGGAGGGAGCAGCTGTCCCTGCGCTCCGGGGAAGCCAAGCACCAGCTCCACTCGCTGGCACATCCCTCCTGCTCCAGTCACTCATTCCAGCCTTTCCCACTGACAAGGCTGTGGAACAGATTGCTGTCACCAGCTCGGAGCTGAACCGCGGGGGGAGCCATGTGGGTAGCAGGTTGGAAAAGAAAAAGCCATCAAAAAAATCCGTGTAAACCAAAAAAATAAAAAAAGCCTTTCCCTCAGGCAGGGCCCTGTGGGTGGGCTCTGGGTGTGGATGGGCTCTGGGTGCCAGCGTGTGGAGGGGCACGGGCAGGGTGGGGGCAGATGGGTGCAGAGCAGAGGCTCTGGCAGGGCTGATGGGTGCCAGGGCAGAGCCTCCCAGCACCAGCCTGGCTGAGCAGCAGCCAAAGCTTTGGTTCAAGTCACGCTGGGCTGCTGTGACACCTCCCCTCGTGCCTGCACAGAGGGCCCAGATCCCAGCTGGGCAGCAGCAGGACGAGGCAGGAGCTCCTGTATCCATGTGAGCAGCACAGAGGAAAACACCACCATGACCATGACAATGACCATGACCATGACAGTGTCCATGCTGGTCATGTCCACCACAGCCACCACCACCATGACCACCATGATCACCACCATGCTGTGCAGAACCCAGATGCACTGAGATCCAGCTTCTCCCAGCTAGGAACTTAATTAGGTCCATTAATTAAGCTCATTCTGCCACCTCCTCATCAGGCTAGCATGGGGAATGTTGGAGGGATAGTGGGGTAGGATCCCATCCCTCACCTGTGGGTCCCAGTAATGTCCCAGGCAGCTCAGAATGGACAGCTCTGGTGAAGGACCCTACCCAAACCTCTGGGAAGAGATGTTCCATGCTCATCCCAGTCCCTGCAGCTCATCCATTTGGTTTTTTTATCCATTTATCCCAGGAAAACAAGGCCTAGCATCTCAACTGCCCCTGCACTGCCCAGGTCCTACATGATAGCCTGGATTTTGCTTATGCTCAGATTACTTTGTTCTTTTTTCTCTCTCAAATCTGGGCCATTTATTTGAAATAAACCCAGTGATTTAACATGGGAACAAATCCTAACTCCTGTTGCATCGAGTTTCAAAACATTTGGGTTATTTGAACATTTCTGTCACTTCCAGCAGGGTAGGAACTGCTGGAATTTAACTCACACTCACAAGTGGGCTTATTTCTCTCCTTGTGTGTTTCGGGGTAAATTTGGTATTAAGGAAATAAAACTTGTCAAGCTTGATTTGCCACTCTCCAATCCCAAAATTCCTCTGGGTAGGCTGGGTAGGCACACATCACTTCCACAGGGAGAGGAGGATTCTGGAATCCCAGGCTGGTGGCAACATCTCTGCTCCCAGCTGGCACAGCTCAGCATTCCTGGGATGAGAGTGCTGGGATGAAGAATCCCACAGCACAGCTGGCAGCCCAACAGCCTGGTTCCAGGGAAGCTGTGAATATTTACCTCCTGTGGCACCTTCCCTCAGAGGTGGCTTTACTGCAACGCCATGTCCGGATTTGGGATTGCTGGAAAGGTCAGCAGGATCAGTGGTGATTAGCTGGAAAGGACCTACAGAGCCCAGTGTTTGTTCTGGATTAATGATCTGGCTGCTGAGCCAAGATTCCCTTGAACCACTTGAGACATGAAAGGACAAACACTCAGTGCTGGGATTAGAGCTGGAATCCCGACACCTGCTGGAATCCTGACACCTGTGGGATGGCAGCAGTGCCAGGCTGGCCTGTGGTGCTGAGGCTGAAATCCATCTGCCAGCAGGAAAAGAGGGAAGAGAGAGAAAAAGAGAGTTGGGCACAGGAAGGAAAAATGGGAACAAGGCCCAACAAATCTGTGCTGCCAGAGGGAGGCAACAATGGGAGTGGGAATTCTGACATTCCTCTGGAGGACAGGAACACCTCCCTGGGGTTATTTTAATGTGGAGCATCTAAGGAACAGCTTGAATGGCCTCAAGCTGCACCAGGGGAGGTTTAGATTGGATTTGGGAACCTTTGCTCCCCATAAAGTGGTGCAAAACTTTGGATCAGGCAGCGGTGGGATCACCAGCCCTGGAAGTATCCAAAAAACTCCGTGGATGTGGCACTGGGTTAGTGATGACTCTGTGGGGCTGGGGTCATGGTTGAACTTAATTATCTTAAGTGTCTTTTCCAACATGAGTGATTCCATGAATCTATAAATCCACTTTCCCAGGCGTGGGGCTGACACCTGTCCCCTGCACTGAACATGGAGCACAGGGGGGTTGGGATGGACAAGAACATCCCAGGGAGGTCTCAGCTTCATTCCTTAAACTCGATGGGGGTGCAGGGGCTGGCTAGGTGGGTTTGAACAATTCCCAGGCATCCACATCCTCCTGGAGCTCATGGATAGGAGATCAATAATTCATCCCGAGCCAAGGTGAGGATTCTTCCAAACCCACCAGTGGGATTCCAGCTGTCACCCAAACATCACCTGCGGCATCTTCCCACATCTCCTTTCAGATTTCCTTTAAAAGCTTCATTTAGATGGAAAATGATATTTTCAGCACATTAATTAAGTCATAATTGCTGATTAGAAACATATTTACTGAGGTCTAACAACTATGGAACAAGTGATGTCTTACTACTCCCTCCTTCCCGGAATTCAGACCTGCAGGGAGGCTGTTCCAGGCAGGAATTGGCGTGTGGATGATGTGCAGGCAGCAGGCACGGAGGAGCCGCTCTCCCAAATGGGAGCAGACAGCTCGTTATGTTAATGAGACGCCGGCTGATGATGAGGAACACATTGATAAGGTTTGGGTCTGATAAGGATCTCCTGTGCTCAGTAGCTGTGAAACCTCAATCAATGTGTTTCTCATCAGCAGCCGCCATCCCCTGCACATAAATAACGTTCCCGATGTGGAGAAGAGCCGCACTTCCCAGAAGTCAATAAGGAATCCCAGCTTCCCCACCTTCCATTCCTGTCCCCCCCCGCAGCAGGAAGGCTGGGATGGGGCTTTGCCTCTCTCCTGCCGCCCACGTCGGTTCTGCAGGGCCCCTACGGAGACCTGGGGCTGTTTCAGTGACATCCAGGGAGGAGCTCTGGGCCACTTGGGCTCCCAGAGCTCTGTATTCCATGAACACCAATATTCCATGAATGCCAATATCCCACGACCCCTCACGTTGTTGTTCCGAGGTCTGAGAGCCCCAAGGCTCTCAGAGCAGTCTCAGCTGGGGGATATCCCTCTCTCCTGGCTTCCAGCCATGCCCATTCAAGATTTTCCATGCTGGAGAAGGCAGGGATGTGCCCAGTGCCCGGGTAGCTCTGGGATGGGGAGCCGGTGGCTCTTCCACCTCTGCCTCAGGCTGTTCTCAGCCTGGCCAGGCACTGATTTCTCCTGGAAATTCCTCACCAGTTTTCCAAACTTCAAAGCTTCCCATCTATCTCCATTACCATCAATCCCCTATCTGTCCTGCCAGCTGTTTCCTCTTCCTGGGGGTTTGTGTTCAGCTCTGACCATCATTAAACATTTATATATATATATGGAGATTTGACCAAAATTATTGCCTTAAGAAAGAACAGCTTTTGGGCTGATTCATAAATTTTGATTGAAGAATTTCCTGGTTTCATTCTCATTCCTCCACCTGGTTCTTCCTCAGCAGCCTCGGGGCCATCAGCCTTTCCCCAGCAACAAAGATTCCCCTTCGTTAGCAAGAAACCTCATTTAGCCTCATCAAATGCTGCTTCAGCACAGCAGTTAAATCTTTAGGCAATGCTACATCTCTGCCAGAATTTCATTCCCAAAAATAAAAGAGTTCAGAGGAAAATTTCTTCCCTGGGAGAAACCCTGTGCTCGGGGTGACGGGTGCTTGAGGGGTTGGGGATAGGGGACAAGAGGGAGGCTGATACCACAGGCAGAGGAGGAGGAGCAGATGAGGATGAAGTCAGGGAGAAAGAAGAGACCAAAAAGGCCCCTTTTTTAGGAAGAAAGGAAATCAAGAGGGCTGAGAGCAGAGCGAGTGACACAGGGTGCTCAGCACACACCTCGTGAATGCCACAGAGGGGCAGGCAGGGAATTGCTTTATTATTATTTTTCCTTTCAGCTTTCTTCCCTCCTTTTATCTTTGATTGTGAAACAAGCTGATTTTAATTAAAAAGCCTTCCAATTAATGCTGCCCTGGAGTTTTCATTTCCTGGGCTTCGGTAATTTGCCAGCCCAGGTTAGGGAGGTTTTGTGCTCCTTCTGGGGAAATAAATAACAACAAGCAGGATGAGTCAGGAAGAGGAACAGGATGAGTTGGCTGAGGGGAGGAGAGGGGTGGCTGTGCAGGGGGGACCCTTGTCCCTGTCTGGGGAAGGAAAAGGCACAGGGGGATTGCAGGGGGCCACTCCCTGTTCGGGCTGAGGTCACAGCCACACCTGGCACCTGCCATCCTTGCAGGCACAAAAAGGACAGACTCCATCAGAACATGCCCCACTGTCTGCTCAGGAGAGAGAAGCAGCAGGAATTGTCCAGGTTTGGGGCTCCAGCCCCTCCCTGGAACATCAATCATCCCCTCTGTGCTGACCAATGACCCCGGGCAGCAGTGGGGTGAGTTCTCCTCTTCCCTGGGATGATGCAGCAGGAATCATCCAGGATTTGGGGGCTCTAGCCTGTCCCTTGGTCCGGCTACCATCTCCTCTTTGCCGACCAGGAATCTCCGAGCGAGAGCAGGGTGAGTTCTCCTCTTGCCCGGAGCTCCTGGGACACTGGCAGAGGGGCCGGAGGGGACGTGGGAGCCCCGGACCCCTCGGGCACATCCCTATCGCTCACACACACGCACACAGCTGCACGTGGACAAAAGCCACAGGAAAATAAAAAAAAATAAATAAAATAAAATAAAAAAAAAGGAGAAAAAAGCTTGTGGAAAGCCTTTATTATCCTCAATCCCATCTATTGTTAATGGGATCGCGAGTAGGGAGTGTTTGGAGAATTCATTTGTGATAAATATTTATACCTCGTGTTTTTGGGCTGTTATCTGCAGAGCGCGCCTGTTTGATCTGGTGTCGGGCTTTCTTTAGGTCATTTACATCCCCTTTCGCAGCAGCGCTTGTCCGATAGCAGCTATCACATAATTAAGTTTCTTTTGCTTATCCCTAATCCTGTCAAACCACCTACTTATCTCTAATTTCCTGTCCATTACCCTCCTTGGGGGAGCTTAGATCTCTAAGGCAGGACAGAGACGGCTCCGAGGGCACGGCCGGAGCCCCCAGCCCGGGCTGGCAGCTCCCAAACGAGCTGTGCCGAGCCCTGCTGGGGACATTTCTCATGCTGGGGACGAGCCACAAAGCGGGAGAGCCCGGGGCTGGGCTGGGCAGCTATTTTGGGATCGCTTAAAAACAAAAAGCTGCAGCAAAGCCACGGGGTTTTGAAATCCTTCCTTAGTTTTACGTCCCTCCTGCCGAGGCTGGGACGGGGCGCACACTCTGGTATTAACGGGGCTGGAAATCTGAGCTCCTGAAGCGTCGCTCCGCAGGCAGCTCCCTGTAAATTCCTGTAGGACATGGGTCAGGGGACACGAGCTGACACAGCAGAGACAGGCAGGGCTCGGCCCGGCCCCTAAGAGGGGTTAAATCTGATCTGAGTGAGCGAGGCGACCTGCGAGAAGAATTTATATTCTGCGCCCATCAGGATGACAAAACCCGGCTGGTCCCAGCTTGCTGGAAATGGCCAAAGCCAGGCACCCTTTATCCCCTCGGAAATCTGCTGAGCAGCTTCCCTGGGCGCTCCCACAGGGCACAGCTCCTCCGTGCCGAGGAGTCACCGTCCCACGGGAGCGACACTTGGCAAGGCTGGGACCGAGCCCTTCCCCTGGCCCTGCCTAAAATCCTCCGCTTCCTGCCGGGCTTTTTCCCAGCTATTTATAGAGCACGGCTGACAAGGTGCCCCTGCGAGGAGCTTTCCCCTGGGAAAGAGCCGCCTCCGTGCCTTGCCAAGGCATTGGTGGGACAAACACTGTCCCAGTTCTCCCAGTGCCACAGCCCAGCCCTGCCCGGCTGTGCGACGGGTCCCTGGCACTGCCCAT